>CM076577.1:1232501253-1232785415 GCA_034641835.2 Pinus albicaulis
TGATAATTCCTTTTAATTAAAAAAAAAATATACATTTTTAAATATTGAGTATTGTTTTCTTTATTATAAGTAAATGAAAATCACCAAAATGTCATTGTATATGTGTGATAGGGAAAGAAATTTCACACTTTTTCATAAAATCTATTTGTGTGATCTCTACTAAAAAAAATTAGGTCAATAAAGCATTGACCTTTATTTTTAACCACTTATGTTTTGTTTTGATTCTAATTAGTTACCGTGAATGTTGAAATAATGTATTATACTTTATTTCATAAGCATCATATATTGGGGATGATGTTATGTTCGTATCACTACTGGTGAAGGGTTTTATGTGTACAAAGTTGGATGAAGGAATAGGATTCATGAGTGGAGGTGAGGGATAATAAAATATATCCAAAGTGCCAATGAAATTCCACCCAAGTGTAAGAAACCAGAGGGAATTTCAAATATTTGAAGTGAATAAAATTAGGAAAGGAAGTATGAAAGGGGTTTTTTTTTTTGGTGAGACATTTCTCGATCAAATTGAGGGGAAAACTTTTCTCATTTAAACTTGTATAATTCTAAAATTTTCATGTTTTCATACTTGGATTTTCTATTTTCCATTTTTTTTTCTTATATTATTTTTATTCTAGTTGCCTCCACATCAAAGACCTTCATATATAACTCCTCTACACTCAATGCATGTATGTTATAACACACGGTTTATTTTTTAGCATCTGTTGTGTTGAACTTGGGTGTACACTCTTGTTGCACACCTTTTCATTTGCATATATCATAACACTTAATTCATTTTTAGTTGTCTAGGCGATGGGTTGGGAAATGAAGGGAAAAAATTTACACCATCCAAAAATTGTATAAAGTTCCATCTTTATTTATGCTTAATGCATGAATAATATGGGAATGTTACCATGATAAATTTGTTGAAGTATATTAAAACTATGCATGTTGGATTAAAATATGGACTTGTAGATCAACAACTAACATCCACCTTTATCAAAATCAATGATTGTTGAAACATGAATTCAACTCCTTACATCCAAATTGAGCAAATGAGAACTGATTGAAAAGATGGAAATGTGAAGAATATGTTGAGAATAGTTTCCATAGCTAAACCTATAGATATAATTTCATAAAATTGCATGACCATTTTGACTCCATCGATATATATATATATATATATATATATATATATATATATATATATATATATATATATATTGAAGTGGGAACTAATTATGCATGTTGGATTAAAATATGGACTTGTAGATCAACAACTAACATCCACCTTTATCACTCTAGATGCGGATGCTGGCTTGGACTGATGGGACTTCCGTCCCTTGGTGGATCCCGAGGGCGTTCGCTTGCTGCGGCCATATGGCCCCTTGTAGCGCCATTACTAGCACATTAACTTCGCCAACCTGTTCCGCTTTCACACCGTTCGCTGCGCCTGTCATCTACCTCGTCTCGCTGGTTCATCTAGCTATGGAGTTCATTCTGGAGAATTCTTCTGCTCATTATGTTTTTTGTAGTCCCCCTGCTCCTGTCTGTGGAAGTTTCCCCCCCGCTTGCGCTGTTCTAAGTGAGCGCACCCACACTGGTCGACGCTGCTCCATTCTGGGATGCTTGGAAACTCTTCCAGGCTTCCACTTCACCCAGACCAGCTACTGTCATCTCAATTTCTGTTTGCCTTCTCACGCTGATTTTCGGAGCTATCCGTGGCATCCCAATTGCCCCAAGCACTCCTGGCGTCGTGCAGTTTCGATGCCTAGGCTCAGGCAGAGAATGCGCTGCAGGCGCGGTGTGAGCAGAGGGCGCTCCTCTCGCCCTCGCCCTTCCGTTAGCTCGCCCTCGGCTTCTTCAGAGGAAGACGTTGACTGGAGTTTGCATTTGGATTCTGGGCGTCAGAGAGGCTCTCACTCCGTTCCGGGAAGGACTCACTCTATTCCGCCTTTGCAGCCTATTCCGCCTGACTCTCAGCCTGCCTCCCCTGCTTCTAATTTGCCCACCAACCCAGCCCTCCGCCAGTATTCACAAAGGGTGGAATTCCGCTTCAATTGTTCCTTAAATAAGCTTGTTCTCACTGAATTCATCACTGTCACAGTGTGCGAAGAATCCCCCATCCCTGATCCTGCTTCGGCGCCCCGCCCTGCTTCTATTCCGCCTGACCCGCAGCCCTCACATGCAAATTTGGACATTCCAGCCCCTGTTGAGCCCGTGGGCATTGGCCTTTCCATTCCTGGAATGGAAAACTTGCAGGTGGACTTCTTCAGCAAGAGTGGCGTGCCAGAGAAGGACAACGATGATGGAGAAGCTGAGTTTGGTTGCAGGATCGTGGAAGAACCGGAGTCCCCTACTCCTGAACGGTGACTTTGCTCTCCCTCAGCTGGCTTTGGTACATATTTTCGACCTCATGGAAGAATTTTTTGGTTTTTTGAGTTTATATTCAGCTGCAAAAGCTGTAGGCTACTCTAGTTTACTGTTTCTTGTTATATCACAGTACTTTTACTATTTTACCGGTTTCCCTTCTAAGGGCGGTAGACTTTATTCTAAAAGAACTGGTTTCCCACTCTGGGCAGTTCAGTTGCTAAGGTTAAGTTTGGACATCAAGCCCAGTTCTCAGGCTCACACAGCTGAAACTGGCGCAGTTTTGTACTATTATTTTTTATAAATATATTTAGTTTTACAGAGAAAAAAAAAACATCCACCTTTATCAAAATCAATGATTGTTGAAACATGAATTCAACTCCTTACATCCAAATTGAGAAAATGAGAGCTGATTGAAAAGATGGAAATGTGAAGAATATGTTGGGAATAGTTTCCATAGCTAAACTTATAGATATAATTTCAGAAACTTGCATGACCGTTTTGGCTCCATCAATATATATATATATATATATATATATATATATATATTTGAAATGGGAACTAATTTGGAGGAAAAATCCCTAAATTCATATTTTTAAAATGGATATTCATTGATTTAACATAAAGAATAAAAAGCTAACAATCAAGTAGCAGCAAGGATGAAGAGAATATTATAAAGGAGGAAAATCATATTAAAAAAAGAAAGGATTTTTGGTTTTTCACTCAACCTTACTCAAACTTCCCTCATCTATTCTTCTACATTTTGTCTTTTCATTAGGATTTTCAAGTGTGCTCATCAATAGAAAGATCTAGGTTTGATTATGTTTTATCATCTCCTCCAAGCACTTCATATTGTATTTCAAGCCCAAAGGAGCAAGATTCATGTTTGTAATAAAGCAAATGTATTTTAATTATAATTTATCTACTCATCATTTAAGAGGTTGTTGCAATTTGAGACAATGCTCAATTTGTTGCATTGGGACAATATTGTTAATTTCTCTCACAAAAAGTTATTCATGTTTCATGCTGTAGGAATAAGTCTGTATGGTGATGCATCAATGGATTATTGTGTAATTGAGGCTTTACAATCTCATTTGATTCTTACGTATGTACTCATTTGTTATGGTGTGTTTGTTTCTACGGAGTACCAAATACACATTCCTTGGAGTTGGTTGCTACCTACAAGAAACAAAAAATTAATTGGTTGTTGTTAGTGAACAAATATTGATAAAAAAAAGCACATAAAGTGATGGAGACAATGTATAGATAAATATAAACTAAAAAATAGAATAAATAACATATAAACAATGCTTAATGAAGAAAACACATCAAATTGTTTTAGGAAAAGGGTTCCCTTTATTGACTTCTAAATGTAGAAGAGATACAATAGATGAATAAAACACACTTGGAGAGAATTGTTTGAGAAATTGTGCTAAAATATACTCAACAAGGAAGTTCCTTTATCAATCTCCTTGCAAGCTTCCTCTCTATCTCGAGGAATTATTGAAGACACTCTCAATGATGGAATCCTCTTCTCAATGAAATTCTTGATTGGTAGGGAGAAATTTTGACATCATAACAATGTTTTACTTCTTGTTTTTTAGCTCTTCTTGAACTTGTATTTATAGAGTTTCTTGGACACTCTTCCTCTCCTTGTCTCATCAATGTTGTGGTTCACCTTATAAATGACATGAGAGTTACCATATCCTTGGCTTTAAGGCTTATTGGGGCTCAAAGCTCAAATTTGTCAGCCCATTATATCAATATTTGGAGTATTTCTCAAGCAAGCCGGCATCCTTAGGTGTTGATTGTATTTTTCATGACTGCGTAGCTATCAAATAAATAGCCACGTGGTTGTTGATTTGCAGTAATGGTGCACCCGCGCGGATCAATTTTTTAATTTGAACCTTAGGAAAGCTTTTAATTTTTGGTCTTCATGGTGCTTCCATCTGAAAATGTCACCTTTGTATGTGATGATCACTGAATTTGAGTGTCTTCTAATGTGTACAGATGAGTGCACGATTTTCATATGATAACAATTGTCCCCTAATGTATGAGGTAAGGAGTAAGTGTATATCTAAAAAACATCATGTTTTTGTTGATCTGAATAAGAGTCTTGCTAACTTCTTGGGAGCTGCAGAAAATTAATGTGGAGATTATTAGGGAAAATCCTTGAATGAGGACTAAAGATAACCATGCCCTAAAGAAATATTGATATAAAAGTGTTTGTATAAGGCAGACATATCCCATGCTCATTATGATGTTTGTGAATAATTATTATGATCACACAAGATATGGTCCTGTAAATTAAGTGTTGTTGTGTCTAACATGTTGATGGCTAATGAAGATAACTACTTATGCCCTTAGGGGCAGCTCTAAAAAGTAGACTGAACTAGGTGCTCCCATGAATCAAAGGTGAAGCACTGCTGAAGGAGGTTTTCAGGGTTGCATGGGTCTTCGACTCTGGGTAACTCCCATGCATCAAAATGTAAGTATTGGTGAATGAGGTCCTAAGGGATGTATGGGTCTTTGACTAAATGAGAGAAACACAATTGTCACAAAGTGTGATACTAACTTGACATGAAAATCTATGCCGGTGTTGAATGTCAGGGAGATCGATGAAATCAATGGGCAATATTTATTCCCACTATGCCACCATATTTTGTCCCTTAAAGGGGGGAGAAACCAAGGTACTGTTTTTATCCTGTAATATGAGTGTTGAAGTGAACAGGAAACAAGCGCTAACAACCCAAAAATTTGTTTTGGGAAATCGTTGTGAAGGAATAAGTATGGTTGTAACATGATGGGTCAAGAAGCAATTATAGCAAGAGATGAAAACATGATTATATATGGAAATTACCCAAGGTTGGAGTTGTAATGTGAGTGGCAACAATTAAAACAATTTTTGTGGGTGAAATTCCCCTCGAGTTGGTAGGACATCCAAGGTGGGTATGAGCATTTTATGACTGTAATGGTAGATAATGGATGAATATGGATCATGGTGTGGTGGTAAAATAAATCTCTAATGGAGGGAAACTAGGGACTATCGTCAGGTAACTGACACAAAAATATGGATGGGAATCATTTAATATTTGTACACTTGCCAAAAGAATGTAAAAGTGGCTGGAGATTGTAATATTCCAAAATAGGAAAAATAGGAATATAAACATAAAACTAGAAAATGCAGTAAACATCAACACATAAAATACATGAATAGATAAGTTGAGCCATTTTATTTTATGCAATAACATAAATGAAGTACAAGTGCTTGAGGAAGAGACCCTCAAGCTAGACAAAAAAGCCTGAAATGGCCCTAAACATCAAGACATAATAAACTGTTGCTGCATCAACTGTTGGGAGGCTGTGACTGCACAATCTTGCTGGAAGACACTGTTGTTGGAAACTAGTAATGTGTAGATCTGCTGATTGGGTGCTCATAAATTGTCGGGATCAGAGATCTGGGCTTTCTATCACTATTCCAAGATAGCCCGGAAAGGGTTTTCGAAAATGACAATGATGAAAAATGCAGCCCTAGGGCTGAATTACGCACTTAGTTGGGAGACTGTTGGTAGGTGGATGATCTGATAAGAAATTTTTTGCTACTCCTCCCCATTGACTTCCTAGATGAATGGTTTCTCCCCTCACTGGATGCCAAGCTCAAAAACTTGGGTTATTACCCCTCCACTAGATATGCCCTCCTTGATTGCGCAATTCTTGAAGGAGACTGCATTGTTGATAGGGGTTGAATATTGGCCTGATGCCGGAGGATGAAATGCAACTCAAGAACCTCTCCTGAGTAGGAACTCAAAGTCCCCCGAGGATGAGGGTGGGATTTCCTCTCGGAAACACCCATGTGCTAAACAACACATCAGACTTCGCTAAACAACTGAAGCGTGCTTAAAGTCATAAAAGACAATACATAAACAATATTCAGAATGATTTCTATGGCTTCCATCCCCTTCCTTATATTATTTATAAGCCCTCACCCATTTGGACCCACACAATAATGATGGTACTCTCATGGCTACTTCCCTCCATTATGACTGCGCTGTCCTCCACTGTCTCCACTACCTCCATGACTGCGTTGTTGATTTGGTCAAATTGACCCCATCCACATGCACTGACCCACACTCACACCAAGGAGTGGTTTATTCATCTTGATCCTATCTTTATGCATTGATCCAAATTCACATTAGAAGTGTTTTTATTCCTACTAAGGGGATTTATGGGTCCCTCTACCCTCTTATTCATCTATATTATCTACAATTTTTTTTTTTAATATTATAACTAGCTAAAATATAATTAGGAATATTACAGTCCTCCCCTCTTGAATGTTGCTTGTCCTCAAGCAACTACAAGGATGGATGTTGCAAAATGTTCTCTCCTTCCCAAGTATCATCCTCATCCGTAATATTCCTCCATCGAACCAAATATTCTTTAATCACCATGTTCCTTAGCTGCCTCTCCCGAGTATCCAAGATAGCTTTCGGTTGTAAAACCTGATGTCCCTCATCATAAATAGCTGGGAGATCCATAGTGGCAGCTACATGCTATCCAATGGCCTTCTTGAGGCACGAGACATGAAAAATGTTGTGGATCTTACTCCCAATGGGGAACTCCAACTCATGCTACTTCCCCAACACGATGGATCACCCTGTATGGCCCATAGAAACAGGGCTTAAGATTCTCAACCCTCTTCTCCTTCAATTTATATTGCTTGTAAGGGTGAAGACAAAGATAGACCAAATCATCCACCTCAAACTATTTCTCCACCCGACCACGATTTGCATATAACTTCTGTTGATTTTGGGCTATAGGAATGTTGTCCTTAAGAGCACAAAGTATATCTTGACTCTCTTGGATCTAGTCTTTGGATATAGGAGCATTTCTTTCTCCAAACATCACATCAACAAACGATAAAGCATCATAACCATATAGATCCCGGAATGGAGACATATCAATCGTCATATCAAATGTCATATTGTAGCAATATTATCCCGGTGGAGCCAGCGCAACCATGCTCTCTGCTGCCCTGGAACATAGTTTTTCAAGTAGCCTTCCAGCCACTTGTTTACTATCTCTGTTTTCCCATCTATTTGGGGGTGATAATTGGTACTCGGTGTCAACTCGATACCCACCAAATGAAAAATCTCCTACCAAAATCCACCCATGAAGCGGCTATCTCTATCACAGACTATGGTCTTAGGAAGACCATGAAGTCTGAAAACTTCTCTAAAGAAAAGCTCGGCCACTTGTGAAGAAGTGTATCATG
The DNA here is from genome assembly GCA_034641835.2 of Pinus albicaulis. NCBI lineage: Eukaryota > Viridiplantae > Streptophyta > Pinopsida > Pinales > Pinaceae > Pinus > Pinus albicaulis. The sequence goes on from CM076577.1 coordinate 1,232,508,890, forward strand.
AAGAGATGGCAAATAAATGTGAATACTTTACTAGTCGATCAATGACCACAAAGATACAATCCTTTCCATGTACTGTTGGAAAATCGGTAATGAAGTCCATAGAAATTCTCTCCCATTTACCCTCCGGAATAGGAAATGGTTGTAACAACCCTGCATGATGGTTGTTTTCTCCTTTATTCTTTTGGAAAACTACGCACTCCTTGATATGCTAGAGCACATCCTCCTTGAGACCTTTCCATGAGAATCTCTCCCTGATGGCCCAATATGTCTATGTGAAACCTTGGTGGTGTGAGAGTGGTGAATCATGTGCTGCATTAAAAATTTTCTCCTTGAGCTTAGAATCTCTAGTCAAGAATATCCTGTCCCCGTAGTGGATGACCTCATCCATCACTCTATACTTCTCATCGGTCACCTACCCATCTAGTATCTCACATGTGAAGCGGGCTTTGGAATACTCAAACTCATTAAGGACATCATTTTTGGTCTCCATGATAAGGCATCTGCTACCACATTGCTCTTCCCTTTGACATATTTAATGTCAAATTCATATGCCTAGATTTTTCTAACCCATTTTTTTTGCCTCTCTTGCAGCTGCTTCTGCTCAAGAAAATATCGAATACTGTTGTGATCCTTCTTTACTCGAAATCTGTTGCCTACTAGATACTGCCTGAATTTGGCCAATGCATGCATAATGGTCAACATTTCCTTGTCATATATGGGATACAACCTCTCATGCGAAAAAAAATTCTGACTCTCAAATTATATGGGGTGGCCCCCCTGCATCAAGAATACGCCAATGCCCTCCCTTGAAGCATCAAATTCCAGTACAAAGGGCTAGGTGAAATCTGGAAATGCCAACACTGTGTTAGAAAATTATATATTACAGAGCAATGAAACACATTAAATATGAAGAAAACAAAAGCACACGAAACACATAAAACCAGAGAGACACAGATATATGTGGTTCACCCAGTTTGGGCTACGTCCACCCCGAATAGCCAGTCCTTCATTTCTATTATCCAGTAAAATGAAGAGTCACAACCTACAACAGATCTGCTGTAATATTCTCTGTTCTCTCTCACAGTCTCCCTATCTGTTTCTTGCTCTGATAATACACATACAATACACAGCTATAATACAATACCCTCATACAATCGAGGGGTTTCCTTCTAGGGCAAAAAACCCTAAATTAAACATAAATTCTACCGTCAGATCATCCGCCTAATGAACGACCTAGATTGACTAGAAATTATTATATGTTTACAAGGAAATTTTACATTTGTTTTTAGCTTCAAGGGCGTTGCCCCCGAAACCCCTCGCCAGGGGGGGGCTCCATAAAGTCACAACCTCCCCCCCTAGACCCCCCAGGAAGTGTTTAATTACAGGTTGCGTTGCCGTCCCATTAAGGTATAGGGGTCCAACGCTGTGATACAAAATAAAAAGATAATCAGGCTCCACACCCAACACACTGGACGACTGCTCATCACCTCCTTGAGCTTGTCAAAGGCCCTCTGTGTAGTATTTGTCCAACCAAAGGCTCCCTTCTTGGTCATATATGTGAGTGGTGATGCTAGTTGGGAGAACCTTTTGACAAACTTTTGGTAGTAGGTGTAGATGCCTACAAACCATCAAAGTTCTGTTACATTCTTTGGCTCTAGCCAATCCCGAATAGCATAGATTTTCTCCTCATGGACCCTTACTCCATCCAATCCAATGATGTGGCCCAGATAAAGCATCTTTGAGAGCCCAAACTCACATTTGGAGAGCTTAGCATAGAATTGCTGCTCCTCTAGAATGCATAATATTGTCTCAATATGTTGCAGATGTTCTTCCCATGTGCGGCTATAGATGAGAATGTCGTCAAAGAAAACTAGTACAAATTTCCTCAACTGACCATAGAAGATGTGGTTCATATAAGAATGAAAATTAGTCAGAGCATTGGTCAGCCCAAAGGGCATCACCTAGAACTCAAAGTGGCCATAATGACATCTAAATGTAGTCTTGGGGATATCCCGATCCCTTACCTTGATCTCATGGTACTCCGACCTCAATCAATATTTGAAAATAACTTTGATCCCCTCAGCTCATCCATCATCTCATAAATCTTGGTAATCATGTACCTATTCTTCTTTGTCTTCTTATTCAAGGCTCTATAGTCAATGCACATCCTCAATGTATCATCCTTATTCTTCACCAAGACCACAGAAGAAGCAAAAGCACTGGTGCTGGGTCAGATATGTCCTAAAGCCAAGAGCTCATGAATTTCTCTTTCAATATCATCCCTGTAGGCTTTGGGGTGCCTATAGGGTGTGGTGATCACTGCTTGGATCCCTTTCTCAAACTCGATAGTATGTTCAAACCCTCGGTCTGGTGGCCTTCTTGGTGGAATGTCCCCAAATACTGTAGCATAATGGTCTATAATAGACTGCACATCCGAGTGGAATGTTGTACCCTTGCCTCCTACCTCTGATATACGCAGTTATACTACCCATTATATGTCTCTTCTACCCAAATCATCCTCCATCCTATGTGTTGAGACTACTTGAGGTGGATAGGTGTGCATGCCTCTGATCATTTAGCGCTTACCACTCTTCTTATTTGTCCATTCCATCTCCAAGGTCTCCCAATCCATGGTGACCTTTCCTAGTGTGATCAACCACTGTACACCCAATATCACATTGGTTTCAGTAATATCAACCACAAATAGGTGATCTATCAATGTGTAAGTCCCCAAAGTTACTGTCAATGTTGAAACATACTTCACACACTGCATGGTTCTAGCTCCTGGAACCAAAACTGAGAATCCTTCAAAATCATCTGTGGGTATGCCTCTCCTCTGCACTAGTTGGGTATCAATAAAATTGTGGGTATACCCACAGTCTATCAATGCTAAAAATCATTTTCCCTGAACTGTGCCTCGAACTCTCAATGTCAGATACTTGGGGAACTCCCCACAAAGCTGCAAGGGCTCCTCCAGTTGGAGCAAATGATCCATTTCCACCTCCTGGTGGTGGTGGATCTTCTCTTGGTGCCACAGTGATGGTATCTCCTTCCAACTCTTCTCCTTCTTCCTCTTCACTATAAGATAATACTTCAATATAATGTTCCTTTCCAGTAGCACGTTAATGCCCTGGTGCCCATGATTCTTGAAAAGTGAAGCAAATCTTCCTCCTCCTCAAATCTCTCTGGACATCATCACTAAGAGGTTCTTTGCCTTGTTTCCCCTTTGGGGGAGGAACCTTCATATCTTTCCCCTTTGACTGAAAAGAGGGTTTTTTATGGAATGGAGCTCTTGTCCTTGGAAGATCATCTTGTAAGTCCCTAGCCCTCTCAATGGCATCTTGGAGCATAGTTGGCCTAGTGGACTTTACTAACCCATGCAAAGGCTCTGCTAGCCCATCAATGAACATATATAATATCCTAGTTGTAGACAGATCTCACACCATGATGGAATGTTTTAGGAATTCAGAGATATAGGTCTTTAGATTCCCCGATTACTTGAGCTTATCTAACTCAACAAAGTGTTCCTCTGGATCTCTTCGGTCAAATATTTCTACCAAACTTCGGGTGAATTCTGCATATGCAGTCACACCTACATGACCCTAATGTAGATATACCATGAAACCACCATTCATGTGCTTCCCCTTCAAGGTGCAATGCTGCTATCTTAATAGCTTCAATCTCTGATACTTGGTTCAACTGGAAATAGATGTATAACTTTTCCACCCAAGCCTTTGCTGTGCATTTGAGTGACACATCAAAAGCAGGTAGAAATAATCTACCCATAGTATGTTGCAGATAATTGTTCTGCATGTACCCTCCACTTCTATTGCTATTACGGGGTCTTCTGTTATCCTTGATCTGGAAAAAATCTTTGAATTTTAGATTCTCTTTGAACCTTTGAGATTGAGATTCATATTCCATAAAGTAATCACCAAGAGCCTCCTAGTCTTGGGGTCCTCTAGCCCTATTTCCTACTCCTAGGAAGTTAGGCATGGTGGAGCGTTGTGAAACTTGCTACTCCAATAATGTGAAGTGTCGAAACTTTCTCCATTTTGTAACCCTCTTGGGGTTTCTGTTTGTCTTTCCACCCTCATCTCCTTGTTTTCTCTAGTAATATCTTGCATAGTTTGGAGAAGAAGCTTTGGAAACTCTTTCTCATCCATTTCTCCTGATATTGGAGACTTTCCTTTTTCTTCTTCATTGTTTGTATAACCAAACTTGCAAACTATATTAATATACCACTTCTCCTGATTTGTAAGAGTTTTTTCATCTTCAGATGTCATAGATGTAGTGCCCCACAGGTTGAGCCAAGATTATGCTATGATACCACTGTAATATTCCAAAATAGGAAAAACAGGAATATATAACATAAAACTGGAAAATGTAGTAAACATCAACACAAAAAATACATGAATATATCAGATAATCCATTTTATTATATGAAATAGTAGAAATGAAGTACAAGTTCTTGAGGAAGAGACACTCAGGCTAGACAGAAAAGCCTAAAATGGCCCTAAACATCAAGACATAATAAACTATTGTTGCATAAACTGATGGGAGGCTATGAGTGCACAATCCTTTTGGAAGGCACTACTATTGGAAACTAGGAATGTGTATATATACTGATTGGGTGCTCAGAAATTGCGAGGATCTGAGATTTGGGCTTTCTAGCACTATTCCAAGTTAACCTAGAAAGGGTTTCCAGAAATGACAATGATGAAAATTTCAGCCCTAGGAATGAATTACACACTATAGTTGGGAGACTACTGGGAGGTGGATTATCTAATAAGAAAATTGTTGCTACTCCTCCCCACTGACTTCCTGAATGAGGGGTTGCTCCCCTCACTGGATGCCAAGCTCAAAAAATTGGGTTATTACCCATCCAATAGATCTGCCCTCCTAGATTGCGTAATTCCTGAAGGAGACTACACTCTTGATAGGTGCTAAATATTGGCCTAATGCCAGATGATGAAATGCAGCTCAAGAACCTCTTCTGAGTAGGCACACAAAGTCCCCCAAGGATGAGGGTGGGATTTCCACACAGAAACACCCATGTGCTAAACAACACAGGAGACTTCGCTAAACAGTTTAAGCATGCAGAAAGTCATAAAAGAAAATATATAAACAATATTCAGAATGCTTTATATGGCTTCCATCCCCTTCCTTATATTATTTGTGAGCCCTCACCCCCTTGGCCCCACACAATAATCATGCTACTCTCATGACTACTTCCCTCCATTATGACTGCAATGTCCTCCATTGTCTCCACTACCTCCATGACTACGCTGTTGATTTGGTCAAATTGACCCCATCCACATGCACTAGCCCACATTCACACCAAGGAGTGGTTTATTCATCTTGATCCTATCTAGATGCATTGACCCACATTCACATTAGAAGTGGTTTCATTCCTACTAAAGGGATTTATGGGTCCCTCTACCCTCTTATTCATATATCTTATTGATAAAAAAAATTTAATATTCTAACTATCTAAAAGCTAATTAGGAATATTATAGAGATGTACAAACATGGAGACGGGTTCCCCAAGAAAACGGTGGCCTTTGTAATGATACAAGTTGTATTTTTTGCTAAAGGTGGGGGCCCCATTAGTTGGTCTTGGTGTGAGGGTGATGAGGCAGATGAAGTGATGTAGATGGATCATTTCCAAATGGAGGGATGATAGACCAAATGTAGAATGCGAGTGCACACTCAATTCAATATAATAATGAATAATAATGGTGGCCTGTGAGATGGTTTGGAAAGAAATGAGTAAAGAAGAGGAGAATGAGGTTGGTAATCAAGTCATGCATATGAGATGGCTCTTGGTCCTGGGGGAATGGTCATGGATCTTGAGAGTAAAAGGTGAACTATAACATGAGGTAATTCATGTAGGGGAGGTTCTATCGACAGTCGTGGAAGTTTACCATGTGTAGGTGGATGGTGATGGTAAACATGGTCGAGATGATGGACCCTAAAAGTACTTTAAGACAAATCACATCATTAGGATTAGGTCTACATTTCAAACCAGCTAATGTGGTTCATCCTCAGGACAAGGTGGAGGTACTAATCTATCTCAATGATTAAATAGTGGAGATGCATCATTGCCCAGATACTAGTGGAAAATCTACCCAGGTGGATCCTATTTCCAAGGTCCATCTCCCATTTATCCAGGGGACAACGTACAAAATTTCCCATGTCTTTAGGAGAAATAATATCTCTACTTCTTTCAAACCTCTCTGCACCATTAGAAATTCTCTTGGGTCTGTTAAAGACCCTATTGACCCTAAGGACATGAAAGGGGTTTACATGATTCCTTATTCTTGTGGAAATCCCTATATAGGAGAAACTGGTTGATCCATTAGGCAAAGGATTAGGGAGCATGCTGCGGATATTAGAAATAATTGGTCCTGTACCTCAGCTCTTGCTAAACATGTGGAAAAATCCTGCCACCATGTTTGTATTGAAGATTCTAAAGTCGTTGCCAGGGTAGATCACTTCCACCATAGGAAATTAAGGGAGGCGATCGAAATTGAGCATCATGCTAAGAATCTCAACCGTGATGATGGTTGGAAATTAAGTAGGAGTTGGACCCCAGCGCTCGCTAGCTAATTTACTTTTTTTTTTTTTTAAATTAATTTAGTTATTTATTTATTTATTTTTATTTGATTTTACTTTATTTATTTATTTGCCTTTTTTGTTAAATTTCTACCCCTCCTTCTTAGATATCTTTGTTTATATATTTTCTTACTATTTAATTAATTTATTGATTTATTTTTATCTAATTAATTAATTTTATTGATTTATTTTTATCTAATTAATTAATTTTATTAAAAAATTTAGAGATCATATTTTTTTTAATTACATCATTTTTAATAAAAATTTATTTGATTAATTAATTCATTTTAATTCACTTTATTTTATTTTATTCATTTAATTAGTTATTTTTACTTTTTATTTTGTTGACTTGTTTTATTTTTATCTATAAAATTAATTAATTTTATTTTATTTTTATTAAATTAAAATTTTACCCCTCCCTATTACATAATAATTTTATACCAATTTGAACAAAATTTTATTTAAAATTTTGTTAAATAAAATTTTATTTAATTAAATAATTAAAAGTTTTATTTTATTTAATTATTTAATTAATTTTATTTTTATATTTTTAACTAACTTTCTAACGGCTAGTTCCTAACAGCTAGTCTTAACGACTAATTCTCATTGGCTATATTTGGGCAATGATGCATCTCCACTATTTATTCATTGAGATAGATTAGTCCCTCCACCTTGTCCTGAGGATGAATCACATTAGCTGGTTCGAAATGTCGACCTAATCCTAATGATGTGATTTTTACGAAAGTACTTTTATCTACATTATGGATCACAAAAGTCTTAGATCTATCATGATGGACCCTATGGTTTATTTCAAATAAATGATGTCAATATATGAAAAGTTTCAAAGGAATCCCATCATGCTAAGTGGAGAATGATACCTTAATTTTCAGTTGTCACCAGGGGATTGTTTCTACTGAGAAACTGCAGGGGGGCCTACAAATTTGAAAACTAATACCCCAAGTGAAAACATCTTGATAAAATCATGTGTAAACCAAAATTTAATAAAAAATATGACTCAACAAACATGGAAAGTCACACCTAATGGGTACCTTGAAAAGTAAAACAGGCCTAAAAATGAGTATGTTGATGAAATGGAATGGAGGGTACCATGATGTAGATGATGACATCCTGATCCCAATGTTGCTCACAATTTTGTGAAAGGAGGTCCTGGGCTCCTGAACGTGCCTCTGGAAAATGACAAAGAGGGTGATATATAGGGGGAAATGGGCCATATGCCACCTCATTTGTACTTGTTGATGTGGACTCCATGTTAGGGTCCATGAGCTATTTTCTTCTGTAGCGGTCATCTAGAGCACCCGGGTAGCATGCGAGGAGAGCCAGGTAAGAGCTCTAACCACACCTTTGTGATTTTGGTAGCATAGGTGTTAAAATTGGACAACTAGGTCCAAACTTCGGGTTGTGCTGCTTAGATGACGATCCCAATATTTTTATTGGATTCCTCTTTCAGAGAGGTGTAAGATTGATCCAGAGATCATCTCGATTGGATGAGAAGAACATGTACTTTGAATTTATTCCACTTATGTGCTAGGTCGGCCTGGAATGAAATATTGACTTAAATGTCTTAAAGGACATGTCACACACCCCCAAAGATTCCTATATATTGGAGATAATTAGAGTTCATTTGACACAACATTGTGTGGAGGAATTCTCTCTCTCTGGATGGCGTTATTGATGTTGCATATTTATGGAGTGTTATTTTGTTTGGGTTGTTATGGGGTGATGTGTGACACGCTTGGCTGAATGACCTATTGGAGACTTTGCTGGTAGAAGAATCCTGCTGATCGCCGTAACGCCACCATTCATTATCTCTGTTTTGGCTTGTCTTTCATCGATCTATTTGTATGTTCTATTTGCTTCAGTATTGTGTGCCCTAATCTGAAATGGCATAGAACATGTTCTAAAATTAACATGGTATCAGAGCTTGAGGGGAAGACAATGTCCATATTTGTGTCAAAGGAATTTCTCCTGTGCCCTAGACGTTGGAGCTCCGTTTGGGTTTATTGACTGCCATAATAAAGGTTGAGCTTGCAAACTGCCCTTGAGGGCCAAACGTTACACTAGTTGTGCACCATTTTTGGAGGACCGAAGGCTCTAGGATGCTGTGTGCTAGGCCTGCATGAGAGCAAAATTAGAAGCCTCTCTAAAAGCCGCAAGACTTGAGGCTTCACTAAAGGCTGTTGCTTTCCTCACACCTCATTTATCATGCAGCAGGGCGGTCTGTTAACAAATAAGAGATTTGCGGAGAACCCATCCACATAAATACCCATACGAGATGTGTATTCTGCTGCAGCAGAGTGTATGTTTTATTGCAATTCAACATACTGGTGTCGTGGTTCCATTCGCTGCTAATTTCTATTGGTGTCGTGGTTCTTGTGGTGAATTTTTGGGTTTTCCGTCAAAGGATTCACTTGATCGACTGTCTGATTTCCGTCTTCTGTCAGAAGTACACAAACTGCTAATATTATTAGTAGATTTGGTCCGCATGCAAAGAACATCAAACCAGGTGTTAAAATTTGAGGTTTCTTCGCTCGACATTTACAACAGTGAATCGAATTGTGATTTTTCATATGATTTTCTGGAAATTGAGCTGTGGATGAGTGTGGATAAGTTTCACGTTATTATGTTTTACGAGCAGTGACTCAGGCTCTAGAGTATGAGAAATTGTGGATTAGGGTTCACAGCAGTGGATCGGATTGGCAATAATTTATGATGTTCTGCGTATTATCCGTCAGGCCAACATCATGGCCAGCGATGGCTCCTCGACGGTCGTGGTCGTTGCCGGGGTGTGGTCGTGGTCTTGAAGCAATTCATGAATTTGCTCGAAAAGGGGGTTCACCCGACCATCATCTCAGAAGCTCTCCACAAGACTTCAGAAATGCCGTCGAAGTTTTTTTTTTAGCTGTTGATGCTGTTTTGAATGGTGTGGGTCGTGCGAAGCCCGATATTGTGAATTTAATGAAGACACAATTAAATTTAAGGTTTCTGCTACAACTGTAGGGTGCCGCTGCATTTGTAGGGCGTTGCGGCCCTTTAGAAAGAAGTCTGGGTAGTGTTGGAAGTCTCAGATTGGAAAGAAACTAGTTTCAAGTTTACCCTCATCTGTGGGTACATCAGTTTGAAAGAATGGCAACATTAGCCGCTATACTGAGAGCTTCTGCTCTTCCTATTCAAAACATCATTTGCTTATTTTCACAAAGAAAAAGGCATTAAATTAATTTTTTTTAAAAGATGAGTTTCTGACCACATTGTCTCGAAGGATTTGATAAAAGGAATGTAACAGATTACTGCAGTGAACATGTTTTGGAATGATGCAAGTAATCTGTAGATGAAGCCCATATTTATTTTGCTTAGGGTTAGGGTTTCTACTGACTGAACTCTTGGGAAACGAAAGTCGTAACCCTTACCAAGCCCGTAGCTGAAGGTTGAGGGCTGTTCTATGCCTAGATCAACCGTAAAGAAGGCAAGAAGTCCTTCAAAGGAAGGCTGCAACAAGTGAAGGAAAGCCACTATTATTTAAAGGTTGTTTGGGTGGTGTTTTAAGTGTTGCGTGAAGAAGTTTGAATATAAGTGCAGATAAGGGATGACGTACGATGTTTCGATTGCACTAGTGGACAGAGTTCTCCTTAGTTGAGAGGGAGTGTTAAAATTGGACAACAAGGTCCAAACTCCGAGTTGTGTTGCTCAGATGATGATCCCAATATTTTTATTGGATTCCTCTTTCGGAGAGGTGTAAGATTGATCCAAAGATCATCTAGATCGGATGAGCAGAACATGTACTTTGAATTTATTCCACTTATGTGCTAGGTTGGCCTGAAATAAAATATTGACTTAAATGTCTTAAAGAACGTGTCACACACCTCCAAAGATTCCTATATATTGGAGAGACTTAGAGTTCATTTGACACAACATTGTGTGGAGGAATTATCTCTCTCTAGATGGCGTTCTTGATGTTGCGTATTTATGGAGTGTTCTTTTGTTTGGGTTGTTCTGGGGTGATGTGTGACATGCTTGGCTGAATGACCTATTGGAGACTTTGCTGGTAGAAGCATCCTGCTGATCGCCGTAGCACCACCATTCATTATCTCTGTTTTGGCTTGTCTTTCATCGATCTATTTGTATGTTCTATATTCTTCAGTATTGTGTGCCCTAATATGAAATGACATAGAACATGTTCTAAAATTAAAAATAGGATATATAGGTTGTACAGGATGGCACGTATAAGCCTTTTTAGGGAAAAAGTCAAAAACCACACGGGTTACTGTGAAAAAATCGTGCTAGTAAGGTTAAAAGAGTCATGCAATATGAGTGACTGTCAGTGATAAAACCATGAGGTTTTTGAGCCAAATATCTCACGGATTTATGGGTGACAACCATATAAAGCACACGACATTTCATGAAGCAGTTGCATGCATCCCACATTTGTGTATAAGCAGACACGCGTCTAAGTGGTTGAGGTCCTCATGGGTAGGGGGGTGACATTCACGTGGTGTGTGCGAATATATAGTGAAATGCAACAGCATATCACACCCCTATTTTTCGAACAGACGTGAAACCATATAATTTTTCTCAAATTAGGCGCGTGATGCTGAAAAGGGGGAATTTTTTAGCCTTGGGGGTGATTTTTTTTATTTTTTCCTTTCTTTGGGAAGGATGAGTATGATATGGCATGAGCAGGATTGGGACCACATACACATAGCAGTGGTCAGAGATGCTTTGGCCTAAGTCTTGTTGGCTATATGGGGGTTTCTTAAGTTCATTTAGAACCCTATACTAATATCATAGGAGGACTTCCTGTGGTTTGTTTTTCAGAGATGGAAACTAGATCAATAGGCATTGGAAATTCAACATCGTGAGGTGACATTCACCTTTGAGGTGGATTTTTACTTCATGACTAAGCTAGTGCCTCGAGGTGAGGTACTACTGATAGCATTGTCGCCTGGTCAGGTGGACCTAATGTCATGGGCTGAATTGCAATGGAGAGATGATCCATTCTAGGGGGGGTGCATCTGCATCAATGATACCTTGGATGTAGTTGAGCGTGCGACATAAGCTATGATTATACGGCTACTTTGGTCACCAGCCTTGCACCATATTTCAGGGCCACAACCCGCAGTCTTCCAGAGAATTCATGGGGGTGTCTTTTATGAATTAGAGGACTTTCTTCATAAGAAGATGATGACGTAGTTGACGTAGGTTCGTAGGGGCGAGGTGAGGAGCTTCTGCTATAGTAGTGTGATATGAAAAATTCTATACGAGATGGTCTGTGATATGAATTAAAAATTAAGGTTTCATGCAATGTTTTTAAAGATAATTTATTTCTATTAGGAAATGAATTGTGATTGCAAAAGAACACAAAATAAAGTAAATTTTATAGATTTTTAAAAGTTAAAATGGATAATTATCAGCATCAAAACACATAAAATAAATGATGGAGTTCACCCGTCCTGAGCTACGTCTCTGGTTCCAGCTTTGAATGGGGGGAATTTTTATTATATGCTCAAATATTCAAATACATCAACATACAGTGCTCAACTTGAGAAAATAACACTACCATTCCATCCATAATGTCCAAAAACCACTGTGTAGGCTCTTCTTGGGCTCAAAAAGGCTGAAAATGGCCAAGATAGGCTTCCTTCTTCAATATTCTTGCAAAACACTCTACAAAATTGATTCCTTTGCAAAAATGGTAACAATATACCTCTATGGTGTATTGGTAAGGCAGTCAAATCGAAACTCGAAGGTCTTGGGTTGGATCTGCTCTTATGAGTGCATCTGGTGTTGTTTTGGTTAAATAATAAATATAAAATTTTAATCCCTCCGCCAAAAACTATGCCCCTCCTATAAGTCATATGACAACATATGTGACCGAGGGGCGTGAGCCATAGGCCACGCACATCCCTGGCCTTGCTCTCGGTCTCGTGGAAGTTGATAAGACTATGGGTCGGTGCTAACTCCATGCCATTCTCCTATTCCCCTGCTGTAACCTTCACTCGTGGTCATTACAACAAACAAAACCATGGGCTGGGGTGTTTGAAGGGCACCAAATGCCTCACCCTTCCCAACACTTCGGCATTAGTCATAGAACTTGGAATATAACATAGGGTTGGGTCAGTTGGGCGTGTTCACCAACCTGACCCTCTCCCCCAATGACAAAACCATATAAACCTGCCACCCACATTTAAAAATAACTACATGTGTTCCAATGGTAGAGTGGTTCATTAGTTTGTTGGAGGTTGCGTGGTCAAACCATGCGGAGTCAGTCAATCACTTAACAAAATTTTGGCCTCGTCAGGAGTGCCATATGGGACCCTAGGATTGGGCCACGTGTCACTCCATGATTGGCCCATCCCAAAAACCTTCAACCAATAATGATGCACCAAGTGTCCATGTACGACTGGTCCATGTGTCAAATTATTATTAACTCCCATACTTCCCGGTTAGATGATGACATCAGCATGATGTCATCATATAGACTTCCATGTGGCATTTTTACACTGTCTAGTCAACCATGCAAGTTGAATTTTTAGTTGTTTGGAAAAAAAGGTTAGAACCTAGTAGCTTCCTCATACGATGTCAGATTGAGGCAATTCAAGCATTGTTGGAATTAGAACGATGATATCTACTATTTTGAAAAAAATTTGGGAGATTTTGAACACTTACACTTTTTAGTATATTCTTGATCCCTTGGATCATTACTCCCAATTGGAAGATTTTGGACCACCAAGAGTATCTTTTTACTCAACAAGTAATTGATGGTATATCTTCCTCACTTTATCGATCTTTATCCATCTTTCTTTGCTTGGATTGGTACCTTTGATTCCCACTCGAAGATACTCCACATTGTCGCTATGTGAAGTCCTTATCCTCCTGCCAAGAATTGAGTCTTCGTGCAACTCATTTAAATATTCAGGAGCAAAATATTCTATAGATGTAATATGAAAATTCCCTTCTTGATCATGAATCATAAGATGCTCATACAATCTCAATTTTCCACATTCACAATAGACTAAATTTGCATATAAGGTGGAAACTCTAATTGGAAAGCATTGCTATCAATATTTTCTAATATTTTGAAAGGACCATATATGATTGCCTTGAGTTTTTTACCTTCACCTTGTCGTATTTCCATGCTGATGTAGAACCAAAATTTATTTCCCACATGGAGATCATGATCAACCTAATGCTTATCATGTCTTGCGTTGTACTTGGCTTGGATTTTCTCCAACTATTCTTGTATGCTTTTATTCACTAGCTAAATTTGTTCATTGAAATTATTAGCTTTATCCACGTCACTATGTCCATCTACTATAATATATTTACCAAGGATGAAATCCAAATTAGACTTTGGAAAATATCCCAAACAAGATTCAAATGGAGATACTTGTGCAGGTTAATTCTTGGCATGATTGTAGGCATGTTGGATGTAATGCAAATGCTCATCCCAAATTTTAGGATTCTTACCACAATATCCTCGAAGGAGATGCATTATTGTTTAGTTTACTACTTATATCTGGTCATCGGTTTGTGGATGAAATTTTGTGCTCTTCTTCAACTTTGTGTCCATGATTTCCCATAAACTCTACCAAAACATCATGATAAATTGAGAACCTCGATAAAAAATAATCAAAGTAGGTAACCCAAAATGAACCCATACATTTTGGCGTTAGGTCCCTATATTACTAGTATAGTCCCTTATTGTTGTTAGTGTAACCCCCTTATAGTTATTATTGTACCCTTGTAACCCCCATATTTTTATTATTGTGCCCTTAAATTATTATTGTTAGGTCGGCTAGGATTACATTGTGGCCCATGGATTCCTGTATATAGAAAGGAGGTTTTGTAATTTGAATCATCCAATAATTGTTCATTCATGTAATGTATTGGAGGTTTCCCCCTCAAAGTGGCTTATTTCTAAGGCGTTGATATCTCTTTTCTTCTCTTTTTGGAGCTGGTTTCACAACATTTGGTATCAGAGCATTGAGATTCTAGGGTTTCGCTGCTCCAAATAGGTCATCGTGGAATTGTTGCTATAATGTTTTTTCTATGAAGGTTCAGAATCTGAAATTTTTAGAGTACGAAGCCAAAATCCCGAGGAACATCGTCGCAAAATTTCAGAGCTTGGTTCACAATATTTTCGAAGATATGGTCTGTGCAAGTTAGGTCATTTTGCAGGCTCCTGAATTTAACCTAAATAGGTCATCGTGGTATTTTCGTAATAACGTTTTTTATACGAAGGTTCAGAAGCAGAAATTTTTAGAGTGCGAAGACGCAATCTTGAGGAACATTGTCGCAAAAATTCAGATATTGGTTCACAATATTTTTGGAGATATGATCTGTGGAAGTTAGGCCTTTTTGAGGCTCCTGAATTTCATCTCAAAGAGGTGATCGTGGGATAATATTCATAGCTCTCTCTCTGAGCATCGGGTTGGAATGTTGTAAAAATTGGTCGAAATTACACGGATTGTATTTTTCTGTCTATCAATTTTAGAGCCAAAGGAGGAAACAATGACACGCGGCAAGTCATACAAGTTCGCTCTACTGAACCAGTCCAAAATTGGGTCATTGTGGGAGATTTGACATAACTTTGCCTTGAAGAATCCAAATTAGATCAGACCTGTGGCATTTGAAAGAAGCGTCAGAGGGCTACTATAGGGCTAAATTTCAGATATTGAGGATCCACAATTATGGAGATAATTCAATTTCAATATCGAGCTCCTCAAAAGCAAGTAAAAGGTGTGTATTTTGTTTTCCAAATTGCATAAGTCTTGTTTGAAGAATCAATTTGAATTGATTCCAAGGGCATATTGTAGAATAGATATCAATATTGGATTCTAAAATGGCCCCTAAAAAGAATTCAACACCCATTAAGTCTTTAGAAAGCTCTACTATGACTCATGAAGACGAAGAATGGCAACATGACATATCAAAATTACAAGAGCAAGTGCGACAAATTTTGCTCTCGCAAAGAGAAACAAAAAATGACATGGAAGTTTTGAAGAAAGGTGTGGAAAATAAGATGGATGGTTTGAAGAAAGGCTTGGAATCTAAGATGGATGGTTTGAAGAATGGCATGGAATCTAAGATAGATGGCATGGAAGCTGGCATGGAATCTAAGATGGATGACATGGAAGCTAAGATGGAAAACATGAAGAATGATCTAAAAGCAGACATGAAAGGTTTGACAAAGTTTATACAAGAAATGTTTCCTAATGGTGAAAGATAGTAGAGGAAACTCATGATGAGAACAAAATAAATATTAATCGTGATTTCATAAAATCTAATGTTGGCGGGAAGAACCACCATATTCCAAAAATGGATATGAGGAAGTTTGATGGAAAGGATCCTGTAACATGGATACTACAGATGGAGCAATATTTTGATCTCCATAACGTGAAAAACACACAAAAGGTACGCATTGCAACTTTACATTTAGAACAAAATACAGTTGTATGGTATCAATGGCTTTGCTCCCGTAAAAAAATTGTCACTTGGTCAATTTTTACGGAGGAAATGATAGCACATTATGAGGATACAAAGAGCAACACCTTCTTTAGCCAATTGATAAATCTGAAACAAAAGGGTTTAGTGGGGCAGCACATTGAGGACTTCCAAAAATTGAATATAAGGGTAACTAATATTCCAGAGGAACACAGGATTGATCTCTTCATAGGTACTTTAAAGGACAACATCCAACATGAAGTTCGCATTTTGGAACCTGATTCATTGGAGAAGGCATTCAGGTTGGCAAGAAAAATTGAATGTAAAATTATGGCGACAAGGAAGCCTACCACTCACTTCTATAAAGAGGGAAGTGTTGCTACTCCTAGATTTCCACAACCTGCAAGGTTGACACCACAACAATTGGAAGAAAAAAGAGCAAAAGGGCTTTGCTACAGTTGTGATAGAAAATACACTAAAGGTCATAAGTGTGCTGAGAAGAAATTATTTTACATAGATTGTGAAGAGGAAGAAGAAAATGAAAAAGAAAAGGATATACACCAGGAACAAACCCAAGAAGAGGAAGAAATGAATCCGACCATATCGTGTAATGCATTGGCAGGAATTACCACTCCTAAAACTCTCGAGATAGAAGGACATATCAAGAAGAAAAAGGTAATAGTGTTGATTGATTTAGGTAGTACCCATAATTTTTGATGCCCAGGCTAACCTCTCAATCCACTATCACACTCTCTATGTGCATATAAAACTGCATTTCAGATTCTAAGGCCCCAAATAATCTCAACTGGAAATTTAAATAAATAAATTTGGAATCTTTAATATCTCAAATTTGAGATTTGAGATATTAAATTAAAACTCTCTTGCATATAAAAACACCTGCACTCAATTTAGTGCTTAATCCAATTTCCAATCTGGGAAAACTCTTTTAACTGCGGAAGTTTATTTAAAAATCATTCACTATGATTCATAAAGCCATACAACCACTTACATAAGCGGAAGCTTCTCCTTTTATTATAACTTTATAGTTATCAAGCCATACACACGGTTATATGAAAATCTTCACATGTAAATACACCCAATTTTCACTTTACACTTAAAACCCATCAACCTCCATACCCAAAGATTGTTTCACAAACGAAGTCCCTTTTCCACGGTCTTACAAAAAAAATTTGATTAACCATCAATCGGTTTTGATTATAACCCCCAGAACTTATAATTAAAACCGAGGCTTGTCGTAGCATTTAACCTTTAAAATATCGTTTTAAACCTCAATACTATAACTCACCATGAGATTATCTTTCTCCTTCAAATGACGCTCGAACTATATAACAAAACCTTCTCCCAAAGCTCGCATTAATATTCGACTTGCATTTGAACCTCAAAGTGTAACTTCATTTGCGCCACATATATTAACATATGTTGATGTTTTAACAACCTACCAGGCATCCATTTCATATTAATTCATATTTCCTCCACAATATAATAACTCCAGAATTTAGAAAGAATCGAGCCCTCTTTCAATCAGTGATTTCATAAATTTGATTCGTACCCAATGTCTTCTACCAGGATATTAAATTCAATAAGATTCAAATGTGACCTCAGTTTCACCTTCACTCAATCTAGGAATCCAAATAATTCCTCAAACAACTCCATATGAAATCAATTCAACTCAGGATGCATTCCAAATCCCACAATCAATCTTTCAATAGTAACAGAGTACAATGTCATTCCTATTGCAGGGTCTTAGTCACACATATTTAACTGAACCTCAGCATTATTCACACATAATTAATCAATCAATACACATACATTTAGGAAAAAATTCTTTCATAATGTATACATGAATTTACTTACAAAACTCTTGTTTGGCCAGATCTTCAATCATTGACCCTTCTATAACCTACTCCGTTTCTCCAGCTCTACATCCCTGCCTCCTTAATGCCTCTGAGGCTTATTTATACAAATAAATAATAAATTATTTAGCTCCCTGAACGCTCAACAAAAACTCTTGAAATTCCTCAAGTCCTAAATTTAGACTAATCCCTAAATTTACTAAAACTAACTCTACATATTCCTAGCTTATCAACTCCTCTCATGTTCTCCTATCATTCCAGAACATTTACAAAGCCTATCAATATTTATTAAAAATACCAATAATTACATAATAAATTAAAAACATCAGACCCCCATATGTTTATTAAGATACAAAGTATTTCTTGAGCCTAATGCCCCTGCATCAATTTTATTCATTGTAAGGTAGCCAAGGAATTGAATTGTTTCCTATACGCAGCACCAGAATGTCAAGTGATGGTTGCAAACGGAGGAACTATAAATTGCTCTGGAAAATGCCATAATATCAAGCTAAACATGGGGGAATATGTATTGAATAGTCCAATGATTTCCATTCCTATGGGAGGTGCTGATGTTGTACTAGGAGTACAGTGGTTGCAATCTTTGGGGATGGTAGCTTTTAATTTTCAAGAACTTTTCTTGAATTTTTTTTCAGAAGGAAAGGAAGTCGAATTACGGGGTATTGCAGGAAAGCCGGGAAAAATAATAAGCTCTAATGTCATGACAAAGCTTCTAAAGAAATAACAATGAGGCATAATTTCACAATTATGCTCACTAGAAGTTCCAACATCAAAATAATCTATTTCTGCAGATCTCCAAAAATTCTTGGACAATCATTCCAAGGTTTTTGAAATTCGAAAAGGACTCCCACCTATTCGTGATCATGATCATGCTATTCATTTGATTCCAGGAAGTGTTCCTCCAAACATCAGGCCTTATAGATATCCTTATGTACAAAAGAGAGAAATTGAACGTATGATTGCAGAAATGTTAGAGGCGGGTATAATTCAACCTAGTCAAAGTTCTTTCTCTGCTCCTGTAGTATTGGTACAAAAGAAGGATGGATCATGGCGAATGTGTCCAGATTATAGGGAGCTCAATAAGCTCACCATTAAAGACAAATTTCCCATTCCTGTGATTGATGAATTATTGGATGAATTACATGGAGCAATTTATTTTACCAAGTTGGATCTTCATTCAGGGTATCATCAAATTAGAATGAAGACTGAAGATATTCCAAAAACAACATTTCGAACTCATGAGGGTCATTATGAATTTTTGGTCATGCCTTTTGGCCTTGCCAATGCACCTTCTAAATTTCAAGGGTTGATGAATTCCATTTTCAAACCCTTCCTTAGAAAATTTGTGCTAGTATTTTTTGATGATATACTAATCTACAGCAGGTCTTGGAAGGATCATGTTGAACATGTTGACAGGGTGCTCAAACTATTACGGGAGAAACAATTATATGCAAAAAAATCCAAATGTTTCTTTGGAGTACAAGAGGTGGAATATCTGGGTCATATTGTATCTCACGAGGGTGTTAAGGTAGGCCCTAACAAAATTAAAGCCATTAAGGAATGGAAAGTCCCCACAACCATAAAGCAGTTGCGAGGATTTCTCGGGTTAACAGGGTATTATCGCAAGTTTGTTAAGAATTATGGGAGAATAGCAGCACCTCTAACAACATTATTGAAGAAAGATGCATTTTCATGGACTCCTGAAGCAACTAAGGCCTTTGAACATCTTAAAAAGGCAATGTGCCTAGCACCGGTCTTAGCTATGCCAGACTTCACAAAAACCTTTATTGTGGAATGTGATGCCTCAGGAAATGGAATTGGTGCAGTTTTAATGCAGGAAGGAAGACCCATTGGTTTTGAAAGTCGTCCAATCAAAGGAAAGTATTTACAGAAACCTATTTATGAGAAGGAAATGTTAGCAATACTACATGCACTAAAGAAATGGCGAACTTACCTAATGGGAAGACACTTCAAGGTAAAAACTGATCATGATAGTCTTAAACACTTTTGGAACAAAGACTATCGTCAGAAGAGCAGCAAAAATGGGTCACAAAGATGTTGGGTTATGACTTTGAAATAATCTACAAAAAAAGAAAGCTTAATGTTGTTGCGGATGCACTCTCAAGAAAGAATGAAGAGGTGGAAGCATTGCTTTGTGCCATTTCTATTATCCAACCAGATTGGATAACCGAAGCAAGGGATGAATGGAAGAAGGACGAAGAAGTGTGGATACTCATTCAAAAGTTGCAGCAAGATCCTAGTACATCTGATACATTTAGTTGGAAAAATGATTCCTTATGGTAGAAATATCACTTATATCTTTGTAAGAATTCCCAACTAAAACAAAATATTCTTTTGGAATTGCACACTTCTCCTTTAGGAGGACACTCAGGATTTTTAAAAACTTACCACAGGGTGAAGAAAGATTTTTTTGGGATGGCCTTAAATATGATATTCAAAAGTTTGTGGCGGAATGTTTGGTTTTCAATGAGAATAGAATTTGAGTCAATTAATACACATGGTCTTCTACAACCTTTATCCATTCCAAGTCAACATTGGGAGGAGATTTCAATGGATTTTATCACAGGTTTACTTAAGTTCGAAGGAAAGAGTGTCATCATGGTGGTAGTTGATAGACTTACCAATTATGCACACTTTTGGCATTATCTCATCCATTTAAAGCAAGTACGGTCTATACTACATTTATGGACACAATTCAAAAGCTACATGGAAACCCAAGGGTTATTGTGAGCGACAGAGATTTCATTTTTACTGGAAATGTTTGGACGGAGTTATTTTCTTGTTTGGGTACTCAATTAGCTCATAGCTCATATTATCATCCTCAAACCGATGGTCAAACTGAGATAGTAAATAAATTTTTGGAAGGATATCTTCGTTGTTTTGTATCTGATAAATAAACACAATGGGTCAAGTGGTTACCTCTAGCTGAATGGTGGTATAACACTTCCTTCCATAACATCATATTTAAGAGAAAAATCGAAGGTTCAAGCAGTGGAAGATCACATCGAGCATCAACAAGAAGTTCTCCAACTCTTAAAGGATAACCTGAATTTGGCACAAAATCGAATGAAAAAACAGGCAGATCAACATCGCAGCGAGAGAAGTTTTGATGTAGGAGATTGGGTATTTTTACGGCTACAACCATATAAACAAATGTCCCTCAAGCAAGCTAAGAAGGATAATAAATTATCGCCAAAGTACTATGGTCCTTACAAGGTGTTGCAAAAGATTGGTACTATGGCATACAAATTGGAGCTTCCTGCTTCTTCGCGAGTACATCCAGTTTTCCATGTTTCATGCTTAAAGAAGGTTATAGGTGAAAATATTCAGTTCAAACAATATTTCCAGAACTTGATGAGGAAGGAAAAATCATATTGGAACCGGAAGCGGTCACGGAAACAAGAACTCGACAACTACGGAATCGATCAATTTCAGAGTATCTCATCAAGTGGAAGAACTTACCCACTGAAGATTCTACATGGGAGGATGAGAATTTTATACGAAAGCACCCAGAGCTACTCAAGCGTTGAGGACAACACTTTTTTTGAAGGAGAGGGGCATGTTAGGTCCCTATATTACTAGTATAGTCCCTTATTGTTGTTAGTGTAACCCCCTTATTGTTATTATTGTACCCTTGTAACCCCCATATTGTTATTATTGTGCCCTTAAATTATTATTGTTAGGTCAACTAGGATTACATTGTGGGCCCACTAGGATTACATTGTGGCCCATGGACTCCTATATATAGAAAGGAGGTTTTGTAATTTGAATCATCCAAGAATTGTTCATTCATGTCATGTATTGGAGGTTGCCCCCTTAAAGTGGCTTATTTCTAAGTCGTTGATGTCTCTTTGCTTCTCTTTTTGGAGCTGGTTTCACAACATTTGGAAGAACATATTTGTGGTTTGTTCAGTTGTAACCTACTTCTTACATGGAATCAACACACACATTTTTCTAAAACGATCCGCTATAACATATAAATAATCATGAACTTTGCTAGACATTGGTAGTCCCCCAACATAATCCATAGAAATACTTTCCCAAGGACAAGAAGGGATAGGAAGTGGAGTATAAAAACCCGAATTCCTATTTCTTGGATTGCTAGTAGCACACATAGAACATCCTTTTACATATATTTATATAATTTCATTCATGCAAGGCCAATAAAAATACCTATGTATTTGAGAATTTTTTTTTCCTACACCAAAGTTTCCAACAATAAGAGAAGTGTGGGCTTCCCTTGACATTGACTCTTTCACCTTATAGAACATATAACTTGCCAATATTATGTGAAAAATTGTTATGAACTTGATAATCCAACTCTTGAACATGATTTCCTTGATTCAAAGTTGCATAAACATCTTTAATATCTTCATCTTGAGCATATTTTTCAATATAAATTTCATACATGATTGAGTTATTCTTAAGAATAAAATATGCATTAACATTAGGCGTTGATAACATATTTGCAACTTTATTGTATATAACTTTCTTAAACCTTATTACCAAATTAAATTTTTGTAGGAATCTCATCCATATGAAATGTCTAGCATATTGGAGCTTGGTTTGTGATTGTAAATATTGAAAAGGTTGATGGTCAGTATGAATAATCATTTCTTCACGCTTTGTACTAAAGCATACAAATATTTATCATAAGTTGGATAGTTAATAATTGCACTGGTAAAGGTTTATGTTAGTCATCAGTAATTTTTGCCTTTGTAGATGACTAAATACTTACCTTAGATTTATAGAAACAAAGTTCATGAACATTGTGAGTTCTAGAAATCTCACTGCCTTCATCATCCTTAAGATAATTTTTTCACTATTTCATCATCCCATCATGTCAAGCTTAGCTCACCCATCCCAGAAGACCCATAATGGGCTCATGTCACTCATTTTGTCTTTGTTGTGTCACCTTTGGCCATAAATCCTCTGTTTTTTTTATATACTAAACCCCTCCACTACTACCTAGGACCACCAATCAATTAGCTCTCTTATGTCTCCAAAATACCTCAAGCATTGATGGTCTCAAAGCTATCTCTATAGGCTCTTTAGATAAATCAAGATCTTTGGATTTTGGATCTTCAACACATCAGTCTATCAAAAACTCTATTTTACACTTGATAACCTCAAAGCCAAGTTTCTCAATCAAAGGCCAAGTCCAAAGAACCTTCCACTATGTCACCTAGGGTTTCATAAGTCATAGGATTGGTTTGGTGTCCTAAAAATCTCTGTTTTTCTTGTGTAAATAGACTTCATTCAAAGAAGAATAAGGACAATCAACATGGTCCAAAACTGATCAAAAACCCTTCAAGGAAGGCCTCCTTGGCCAAAGCACAAATTCTGCAAGGGACAACTTCCCTTGTTCACATTTCTGGAAAAATGATCAAGGTTTCCATCAGCATTAGAAGGGGTAAGGTAATGGGATGAAATCATCACAAGAAGACATCCACAACAAAAAGAAAGGAAACATGCCTGTGTTTAAGGAAGAATCAAGGTTTTCTGATTGATTGACAAGACAGTGTTGCCAAGCAAGGAACCATCATGAGGGCCACAAAGACAGAAGGCACACCAACACAACCAAGAACACATTGAATATTTTCATAAACCATTAATGTATAAGGGAAAAACGTGAGGTGAAATGAACAAAAATGAATGAACTTGAAAGGGCTATAGAGAACTTAGAAGACAACACTACTTATTTTTCTATAACAGTCCTAAAACCTAAGAGTTTGGAAAGATGGATAGAACAGGTCAAGTGAAGATGATAAGTCCTCCTTCATAAACAATCATATGGCATTCAAAGGATATCCAAGGTGTTCTCTAGGGTTTATCAAAGCAACACTACTTCACTTGCACCAAAGAGAAAATTTGTGAAGGATAACAGTGTAAGAGGTTAAGTTTCCAAAATGCAGTCAGAGGTCTTCAAAATGATAAAGATGAATAAAGCATGAGGTGAAATATCAAGATGAAAATCATGTTGACCCTAAAATCCCTGTTGGGTGACTAAATGTCTGTAAAGGTCCAAACAATGACAAGCAGACCAAAAAACCCTATGTTGTGGCACCTGCAGAAATCATAAGTGGCCAAAGGAAAAACATGGTAAACCTGATGCACACCTCTCTGCCAAAAGGACTTCACTATTAGAAATACCAGTAAAAGGTAAGGAACACTTTTTTCAGGTTAATTGCACTTAAGAGGGCCAAAAATGATAAAAACATGGTTTCCAGTTTGATGAATATATGCCAAAGACAGTTTGAGTAAGTGCCCAGACTTTCGAAGGTAAAAGAGATAAAAGGACATAAATATCTTTTTCAGTCAGCTATCACCACCAAAGAAGAAGAAAAGATGCCTTGGAAAAGGCCTTCAAGGAACCCCTGCAAAAGATATGAAGGTTATCAATCGAATGAAAAAAATATTGAACAAACATAGAAAAAGTGGGTTTGTGAGTGTAATTTATTTCTCTCAAAGAGTATAAAGGTGTTTTAGTTCCATTTCAAATCTCATTCATCACTTGGAGAAGAGAAAAAGGGTTTCAAGAGAAAAACGGAGGTTTTCTGGCTATTTTCTGGGCAAGTGTTCTGGCACTACGCAAACAAAGGCTGGCGCTGCACTAACCAGTCATCTTCCCATTAAAATTTGAACAGCACTGCGCTAATAAGCCCAGGCACTGTGAAAATATCGAGCGCTACGCTAACAAGCCACCCGACTCGCCTGGAGATCGGCAGACCCTACCTCCACCCGACACCTCTGCACAATAGCTCAGGCACTGCGCTAACGAGCCACCCGTCACCCTGCACTATTGCTCGAGCCTACGCAAATGCGACCCGACTCACCCTAGAGACTGGAAGACACTGCTTCTCGCCCGACGCTACGCTAACCACCTTGCAGGCCTTGCCGGCACTGCGCAAACAGCCTGACCCGAAAGCATGGGCAGGGCGCTGCGCAAATGTCAGAAAAATTCAAAGGGCTTAATCTCTTTCCCTAGTCCAATTTTTTGTCCTCCATTTGCCTCCAAAGTCTACAAAAGGACCAAAATTGGTAAGTTACCTCTTTGCCTTGTCCCCAAAGAAAAATTTCAATAAATTTTAAGTATTTGATGGCTTTGAATTTCAAACCCTAAGTGGGTAAACCCTAGGGCCTTCATACAAAACAAGCCTTTGTTTTTAAGAAAAACCTCCTTGAGACCAGTTTGATGTCAAGGGTGAGTAAGTGACGGTGGCTGCAATACACCTTTGAGAGGGCCTCCTTGAGCTGCAAGGAAACTAAACCCTAAGAACCCTAGCCTCCACACCACTCATTCTCCAAAGTTGACTCCATCATCATCTTCACCTTGTTTCATCAAGCCCCAATTTGCAAACCATTATCTCCCATCACCATGTCAGGAGCTGAGAACAACAGTGGTAGGGATAAAGGTCAAAGACCTTTGAGACCAAAACATAAGGGAGGAAAAGTAAAAAATATTGGAGCCTCAAAGCACAGTGGCCATCACCTCCTCTCCTAGGATCTTGTCATGTTTTCAAAATACAAGATGTTTTCAACTTTGTGAGATGGTAAAACAAGTAAAAAGCCATCCTGAGCTTACAAGGCTCCTCATTCTCAATTTACACAATAAGCACTCAAGCCTTGTAGGAGTGGATTTTGAGATCTCAGCAGGTGCCATCTCTGAGGCCACGGGTATCCAAGCTATCGGTGAAAAATGGTTTAAAAAAGGGAAAATTAGACAAAGGCTTTTTAGAGCCATTTATCAAAACAAGTTATAGAGGAGGCAACAAAACAATTTTCCCTTTCTCACATCTCAAACACAGATGTGCCTCCTTGATGTTGGTTATCTTGAAATATTTTACTGGTGAGGGGAGGTACTCCAGGATATATACCTATCATTTCAGACTCCTCATGCATTTCACAGGGGTTAAGGTGCTAAACTTACCCTACGATCTCTATAGAAGCATTGAGAAAATGTCTTCTATTTTCCGGAGGAGGAATCCCACACAAAAAATGCATAGCTTGTTCCACCATTCCCTGATCAAGATGGTGGTATTACATCATTTGGAGCAGCAGGGTATACCTTGGGATGTTTTCATAACCCATGAGGACTTTACAAACCCACATCCTCCTCATCAACCAAATCTGCCTTCCTCGTTTGCACAAGTACCCTCACCACAGACAAACCTCCCTTCCTCTCCTTCTCTTGGTGCATCAGGTGAAGCAGGAAGTGGAAATGAAGAATCACAAGAAGATCAGGGTGAAGATGACGAAATCAGTGAGGCAGAAACATAAATTAATGAAGAAGAGTAAGAGGGAAATGATGTTGAATAAGAGGGAGATGAACATGGCAGTGATGAAGACAAAAACAATGAGCATTTGGAGGAAGGAAGTGATGGTAATGATACCATTGATTCAACCCAAAGTAAAGAAAGTGATGGTGCAAATGAACAAAGTGATGAGCAAGAAAATATTGATGAAAAATAGGAGATTGACAGCAAAAAATACAGTAAAAAAAACTCTCCCACCATGGAAGAGGATGCTGGAGAAAATGAAGAAGAGACAGAGCAAGCAGATCATAGTGAAGATGAGTTTGATGACAATGTTGTGAACCAAGAAGATTATGATGAGGCAGATTCCATGGAAGCAGATGATGAGGTAGAAATAGAATTTGATGAAGGAGACAATGACAAAGAAAATGACACTGATAGGACAGTCAGTGAGGAAAATGACAACAAAGCGAAAGTTATGACTATCATGACAGCTGACAGTTGTCATGACAGTCATGACAATAATCAGCCTCTTAGTGACAATGAGAATGACAACAATGCAGAGGATGATGAAGAAAAGGACCTTAATGATGAAAAAAGCCAGGATGAAGCAATTGTAGGGGCTGATAATCCCAATGAAGACCAAAGCTACAACATAGAAGGCAACAAGGAGGGTAATGATGATGATGGTGTTTAAGGTCAAGAAGGCAGTGGTCAAACATATCATGAGATAACTGATGAGGATCATAGTGAAAGTGAAGGAGCTGATGACAACACCAAGGGTCACAGCCATGATGAAAACACTTTCAAAACCACCATCACTCCTCTCACATGCACATACTACAGAGGGCCAAGGAAAGTGTTTGCTGCCTCCAAAAGGCAAAGGGCCTTGCCATCTGCATCAACTCCAAGGCTTGAAAAGGTCAAGGAAAAGATGGAAAAGGGTAAGCAGCAGGTAAAAGTGGAAGAAGAGGATCCTGAAGTAGAAAGAGAGTTTTAACTTATCCATATAGACAGTGATGAAGAAAATGAAACAAGAATTTTAAACTCCCTCCTCCAAAACAAAATGCATAAATAGAAGACCTAGAAGCTGAGTTGGAGAGTGCAAAGGATGCCATTCACTTCTATCAAATGAAAAACAAGCAAATGAGTGCCCAGCAAGCCATATATGAGGCTAGAGCACTCAAGGCCTGGAAAGAAGCCCAAAGATCACAAGTAAACTAAAAGAATACATGGGCCCATATGAAGAAAGTGAAGGTGAAGAGGAATAACCTAGGAAGAGGCCAAAAACCATGGGACTATGGAAAGCATTGGCAAAACAGAAAGAAGAGGAATCAGCCCCAACAGAGAAAATTTCCCTCACTGAAATCATTGCTATGGAAATTGAACAAGATCGGGATTCATGGCTTGAGAGGGAAAACATACACCTAGAGGCCAAGCTAAAGAAGGAAAATGAAGGCTTAGAGCTGCAAAGAAAGATGAAAAATTATTATGCAAAGAAACACAAGCTTGTTTGTGCCAAACTAAAGGAAGCCCTCCTTGAAGTCCAAACCCTAAAGGAGGAAAAAGAGCATGACAGCCTTCGAGTTTTGGATAAATCTTCTCAGTAGTTGTCCAAGACCCCTTAAGGAAGGTCTCCACCAATTTTGAGAGATTTTGGAGCAATTCTTGTTTTTTGTGATTTTCAAGGCTCATTAGCGTAGCGCCACTGGCACTACTCTAACACATGGAGAATATTCAGGAGGATAAATTGACATTTTTGGATTTCTCACACTTAGTACATTATTCTCACAAAGTTTCAGATGATTTGGAGTAGGTTTGACCCCTCAAAAGGTCAAAAAACCTCACTTTTTTCACCTTTTTTCCACTGTTTTGGGCCTGGTGCTGTGCAAATGATAGTCTTGGGATTTTTTAATTTTTGACTAGGCTACAGGAGCTGGATCTAGAAACTACAAGCATTTTTGGAAATTAGACTCATCAGGCTTTCCAACGAGCCATCACAGAGCCCCATCCGACATCGGGAAGGGGTCCTAAAATTAGTTGCAAAAGACCCTATTTTCTATTGAAAGTGGCGCTGCACAAATGGACTGTTTAATGTGTTTTGGACCAAAAGACAACAAAACACACTCATTTATTGCAAAATAATTTTTCAGTGTTTTTTGAAGCAAATCACTCTATAATTAGGTGGAAGAAGTTATTTTAGCATTTAT
The DNA here is from genome assembly GCA_034641835.2 of Pinus albicaulis. Lineage (NCBI taxonomy): Eukaryota > Viridiplantae > Streptophyta > Pinopsida > Pinales > Pinaceae > Pinus > Pinus albicaulis. The sequence continues at coordinate 1,232,537,345 of CM076577.1, forward strand.
TTCATGAGATATTTTGTGCCTTGGGCCTTGCATGGTCTCTTAGCCATAAATGACATTTATGAGTGATTTTGACATTCTCCAACCCTATCTAGGGTTTTTTCCCTCCTTTTCTGAGTTAAATAGAGCATAAGGGCTTCATTGTAAATGTTGGCATTTGATGAGTTTTGAGAGCAATACATGGTTTTTATGAGCTTGGAGAAGAAATTGGTGTTGTGAAATTGATGAATGGCTTGCTTGGATTGATGATGGAGAAGCTTGTTTATAGGATTCCTTAGCTTGATTAATGGTGATGTACTCTTAATTTTTTCATGTTTTCTTGTTGTAATTATGTTTCATCCTTCTTTGTTGCCATAAAACAGAAAATTATAGGTTGAGAAATGCTCCTTGAAACACCTTAGTCCTCCTGTTTGCTATGGCCTTAATGCTTTCCTTTGTTGGGTGTGTTTGAAGAATTATTAGCTGCTCTTCAAGCCTCCTTATGATTGTTCGTTTCATCTATGGATTAATATGCTAGTATACAAATATGATTCATGCTAAGCCTTTCTTGTTTGAAACTATCTAAACTCCGTCTTGAAACCTCTCTTTGAAGTATTGCTTGCTAGGTTACATCAAAGAGGTCTTGTTCTGATCTTTCCCTTTGCCCACGCCTATCAGTTTGCTTCAGAGTTCTTTGTAGCTTAATAAACAATGTTTAGGAGTTCCCTCTTTGATTGATGAAAGTTATTGTGTCATCTTATATGTTTTCTAATTCTGAAGGTGAATTTACTAAAATTAGATAAGCTCTTATGCTTTCTATGTTTCACTGGAATGTTTATCTTGGATATTTATTTGTTTAAGTATTATCATTGAGTAAATGGTTCACCCTATCTCATTCTTATTATCTTTTTCTTATCATATTTAAGACCTTCTTTTTCATGGGTAAATGAAAAGGGATACTTCACTGCCCTTTTCCCTACCTTGTTTTTCCCAAACTTGATGTCCATCTCACTTCACACATTACCTTAAGGATCCATTAACCTTGCTAGATTGGCCCTGCTATGCACTTTGATTCATTATTGAGACACTCATGAATTTTATTGACTCCATAGCCCAATGATTTAAAGACCTCTCACTCCACCTATTCTACCGGTTCATCTTACCCAACCAAAACAATAAACAAACCCTACACTTAACAACTAGCCTAAAATAAACCATCAAAAGCAAACAAGAACACATCCCTTGCATATAATAGAGAGATCCCTCTCTGAGCCCAGGAAGGCTAGGTCCTAGGACTCCAAATACTAGTTCCATGTTACCCTGTCATTTGGTATACCAATCTACCAAATCACGGGACCCTAACATTCTGGTGATCACGGTGGGACCTTCTGAGTAAGTTCATGCTTAAATATTCCTTAAAATATTCAGAAACCCTTGAAAAATAGTATCTGGTGGAATCTGCCACCTCATCACCACACTAACATTCTGGAGACCACGGTGAGACCTTCTGAGTCAGTGAGAATCTAAGTATCCCTTAGGATTTCAGAAACCTTTGTCAAATCATAGAGAACTCAACTGATAGCCAAGAGTAGACTCTGTTTGTTTCAACATATTAGCAAAATGATGATTAAGCTATGGGACACTCTTACAAACATTAGGGCTACAAAAATAAAACTCAGAAAGCCCCAAAACATCCCTATATTGGTTTTTTTCAGTTATTGGTGGTGGAACATAAACATACATCCTTGAAAACATAAAAAATATCCACATGGCAACTCCACTAGCCTCCAGTAGGCCTATTACTTCACTAGTACCCATTTGACTCCCTGGATTTGTGTCAAGCCAACCCTGAGAAGTTTATGAAACCAGTTATATACTGTGAGAGTTTACCAACCACTAAGAGAGGCCAACCTTAGGAAAACAGTACTAAAAATTTCAGCCTCTCTGAATTTTAAGTTTGAAATATGGCTTCATAAAGGATTAGTACTAGATCTCATCCAAACCCAAACCCTCCCAACATAGTTGATGACCCAGAGAAGATTTTGTGGCAAAATTCTAGATCTGGAAACTTAACCACTATTAGGACCATTCACAGAGCAAGCTCTGTACTTGAACATCTTACAGCTTTGCAATATCCCCAGTTTGACTTGCACCATACAAAGAACCTTTTCAGAACCAAGTCACAAACTGATATTGACCATACTGACCTTGAACCCCTAGATTTGCAATAGAGTTCAGTAGAGAAGCTTCCCCTTCCATACCTCCTGACTTTCAGCTTCTCCATCACTTTAAATCTTTCCATACAAAATCTATTTAGGATCAGTTTGCTGGTCCAAGTACTTTCGCCACACCCATCCATACCACCACTGTGCAAACCACTCTGCTTCATCATACATCTCCTTTCACTAATCCTCCTCTTGTAAACCTTGTTGTAGTCCTGTGATTTGGCAAATTGGCATACCAAGTGACAAAGAAACATAAAAACCAGTCTTTAGAGCTCTAGGACCTAGCCTTCCTAGTCTCAGAGAGGGATCTCTCAATTTTTTGCAAAGATGTGAGCTTGTTTTCTTTTAAGGGTTGATTTTAGGCTAGTTACGAAGCATGAGTTTGTTTGATTGTTTGGTTGGACATGATGATCTAGGCAACATAGATAGAAAAGGGAAATCTCTAAGTCATTGGGCAATGGAGTCAAGTGGAAGTCGTAACAAGTTTGTAAATGGGTCAGGGGTATCAAAGGGAAAATATAACTTGGCTAGTGGATCTACAAGGTCTTTCAGGCGAAATGAAATGAACATCAATGGTTTAGAATGAAAAGTAGAACTAAGGGAAATTAAGAATCCTTAATTATATATACTTCTCAAAAAAGGGACTTAAAACATTATCTGAACATAAAGAGGCATTCCATAGACAGGGCTAACCATAAATTCTAGAAACCACACTTCAGCAAATAATAATTTCAAGACAAACTTCTCCAATGAAATATAGAAGGCGAGAAACTCATTTAAATTTTACTGACTTCACCTTCAAGGATAAGAAAACATTCAAGATTTCACACATAACTGCATTCATAGAAGAGGGAACTCCTAGACATCTTAGATTACAGCTATAAAGACCTTCAAAAAAATTATTTAAGCAAGGACAAAGGGTATGATTGGAACAAAACCTCTTTGGCAGACTTTAAACAATGATTCTTTAAAGGGAGACTTCAGAAATAGTTTTTAAGTGGAAATAAGTAAGCAGGGAAAACCATAAATCATTCTTGAGACCAACTGTATTGAACTATTTAAGAAATAAACAGGCATAAGAGTTCTAGAGAGAAATTAAGAATTCTCTAGAAGATCTTAGCAGCAGAAAACATTAAGACTGTGAAGAGTAAACATAACTAAGGTGTTTTCAAAAGACATTTCTTAGCCTAAAAGTTTTACTCTACTGCAAAAGAGAATGGTGAAACATAATGGAACAGGAAATAACAATACAGATTTAGAGTACTTCACCAACAACCAAGCTCAGGGATCCAATGACAGAGCTTTCTCCATATACAAACAGGTCAAGACATCCACAAGTCCTAAAACATCAATTTCATTTCAACTTCAGCAAAACTATGTATTAATCCAAAGAGTCACCAAATGCCAACAATACAATGAGTTGCAACACAGTATTTATGCTACAAATGAGGAGGTGGAACTGATCTAGGGTTTGAGAGTCATTAACTATAGAGTAAATGCATTCCTAACCTTGAAAACCATGCAAGGCATAAGGTAGGAAGATGTTCAACTACTTCTTTGTTTCAATAACTCTGTCTTAACTTCTAATAGAAAGATAGGAGAAAAGACTGACTTTCAAGGCTTATCCTTATCTTTACAATAACTGTCCTCACAGTTTTAAATATTTTCTTTAGTTTAATAACTGTTTGTTTTATCTTTGTAGGTAGAAAGTAGGCTAAAGGTGTCAGTTGATTTTCTGAGTGAATAACTGCTCTTGGTTGATGTATTCGAGGCTGATTTTAGCCTAACTTTCCTTTATTTCACCATTAAACTGTATTTAAGGCCTGATTTTGCTTTTGGCCTTCATAATTCATCATGCTGTCTTTAACTCTTTATCTGATTGCTTTAAACCTTTATTCATTTGTCTTTAGCTGTGTTTTTATCCTTTAATCTTCATTTAATCTTTTAATCACTATCTTCTTCCTTCAGTTTTCAAACTTTAACTGATCTTCTCTGATTCTGTGTGCAGGAGACTTTTTTGGTGCACTGGAGGGTTTTAAAAAGGGATCAACGCTCATGAGGCACTGATCGATCATGAATTTTAAACCCTGGATCCCTTTCTTCTTCGCTTATAGGCCTTTTGGATCGTCATCCAAGTCCATATCACTGTAAACTTAACTATGGGATGGCCCTTTGACTTAGGGCCGCCATTAAAACCTACAAGAAAAAAAAAACATTTAATAAATCCTGCTTTTATGACTAAAAATGATTTTCGGAGGCTTACGGAGGGTTTGGGAGAAATTTGCAGAGGAAGCGAGAATGCGCGGTGGATAAATTTCATGGTGGAATGATGCAGATGGAGGAAAATTTGAATCAGGGCGCGAAAAAAAATAAGGGTGGTTTTGCAGAAAACCAGGTGGTTTTCGTGTTAAAGATAGATGGTAAGTGGTTTTGGTCCATATGGACGTGATACCGTAGAATGGATGACACCTATCCAGGGCCAAACCACCCTTTTCACGCATAAAATGAGCATTAATCCTTGTGGGTGAAATGAACGCGAAACCAATTGGGAGCCATTAGATCTCGAGGAGCCAGATCGATGGCTTTGATTGAGCACGATCAGAGAAAGGTGGGGTCGCAAAAATGGTGGGACCGGTGATTGATGTCATCCATTTTGTTGGATAGCAAAGTTTTGTTGAGCAGGGTCGGAAGGTGAGGGTGAGCGTGGGCCGTTAGATTGGGAGGATCTACGGTCTAGATCTTCCTTGCGGGGGTGAAGGGATAAGGAATGGTCAAATGATGAATTAGAGGGGGGAAGACAGAATTTCGTCAGATCAGAAAGATCCATGACTGTGATTTGTTTGAGAAAGTAATGGCGGGGGTTGAAATAACAAGGGAAGGGGGTTAAAAAGTGGAGAATGGTCATGTGGGGAAAAACGAGACCAGGATTTTAAGGAAAAGGGGCCAAGGGCTTAACAGATGGTCAGGCCCTTAGGTCATATAAGGAAGAGGTGGAAGTCTTAAGCCCTGAAGGGGCTTAAGGCCTTATTCATTTAAATGTCGGATTTAAGCCTGAAATATGGGTTTTTTTAAAGCCTTTCTTGATGTTTTGATAAGGTGGAAAAAACGTTTAAACCAATATGAAGGGGTTTTTAATGGTTTTAAAGGGTTTTTAGAGGAGAATAAGGGTAAATTAAAAGGGGGAAGGGGTTTTTCAGAGGATAAAGTGACTGATAGAAAAACAGGGGTAGAAATGATAAGATGAGGGAATGAAATATAGGTAAAGTGATGGGAATAGCCTGAAAACAACTTATTTTTAATATGGTAGGATAACTTGGAGGATTTGGGTGAAGATTTTCAGTGAATTGATAGATTTGGGATAATGAAGGCAGTGAGATTTCTAGAACTCAGAATGTTTCTGCAAATATTGTTTCTAGAAATATGAGATTGTCAACTTAGTCATCTTTTGATAGGATCAAAAATATTGGTGACTAACAGTGGCTCCACTTGGGGAGGGAAAATTTGTTTTCAAGGTGTCCAGAACCTCAGTTTATGAAATCTCTGAGTTTCAGCAGATCGGTGCCTTATCCATTGGGCAAATTCCTTCTTTTCTTTCTTGCTAATATTTCTTTATTTTTGATAATTTCAATCAATCTAAAATTTGTAATTTCTTCAAACAACATCTCTACCTACCTAATCCTACTTGTCCTAGCATTTTTTTCTCCTCTTGAGTGCATTTGAACTGGCAAACTCTTCGACATTTTATTTTTGAAAACTGAAAATAAACTATCTATCCTATCCTTATTTCTTTCAAAAGTCCAAATTAAACTTTTTAACTCTTTTTATTCCCTATCTATGCTACTTTACTTCCAAGATTAAATTGTTTGGAAATATTGATTCTCTAGCTATTGACATAAAAATTCAAAGCATGGTTCAAATCAGGATTAGACAGTCTGTTCAACCATGGTTGTGGCATTTTGAACAAGCTGCAGACAATCATTATTTTGCATAAAGTAAATTTAGAGAAACAAGGCTATGATTTGTCATTAGCAATGCATCCTTATCTATCTCTTTGGTTCCGTTTTGAGCATGTGGAACCAGTATCTTCATGTTCTCCTAATCTATTCTTCCTGACAAGTTAAGTTTGAAATAATCTTATCAATCAATATTTCTACTAACTTATCAACAAAATTTTTAAAGCATGCTCAATCATGATTAGGCTAGATGACTGAACAATTTATCATTTTGAATCAACAATGACATTTACACTTACTCACTTTCAGAAAATTCTCTTTTTGGGTATGGGGCTGTACCTCTTTTGAATCTGCCCTCTTTTCCTTTTCTTTTCTTTTATTGTTTTTGTATTTTTCATGATTTTCTTTTCAACTGGGTTATGTACAATGAATAAAAACTTTGTAGCTAGGACTCTTGATAGAAGTAGTGCTTGAGCATCCTATCATTGATAGGACCTCCAACTAAGTCTTCTCCATTCATCTCTTGCAGAAATAATGCATTATGACCCTTTATAGAATGAATGATGTAGGGCCCTTTCCACAAATTCTCAATCTTACCATGTTTACCTTTCTCTTCCCTTTTGGAATTCCATTTTAGAACTATATTTCCAACTTGGAAATATTTTTCTTTAGTCCCTTTTTCAAATAACTTCTTGATGCCTTCTTGGAATGTTTGTGTTCGTTTGTACACTCCCTCTCTAGACCGCTGTAAATGAATGGTTTGATTGATTCTTCTCTGCATATCATTCTCTTCATTTTGTAATTCTTGAAGGAGTTTCATGACTGAAACTCCTAAAGAGGTTGGGAAAACTGCATCCATGCCATAGATCATCTGATATGGAGACATATTTATTGATTTCTTGGTGGTTAATATATTAGCCCATAAAGCATGAATTAGCTTACTTGCCATGATTTCTGATTTTGTTCCAACAATTTTTTGATAATATTGACAAGGCTTTTGTTGGAGGATTCATCTAATCCATTCCCTTGGGGATAATAGGTAGTGGAATGACCCAATGTGATATTATATTTATAGCAGAAGTCAACCATTCTTTTAGATTTGTATTCAGCAACATTGTCTATGATAATTTTTCTGGGACAACCAAATCTGGATAGTATGTTGGTTTCAAGGAACTTGATAATGACAGAGTCAATAGCATTCCTAGAACGTATGGCTTCTATCCACTTGGTAAAATAATATGAAGAATATGGGTGAATTTCCTTAATTAATTCCAAGCCCTATTGTTGATAGGGAGCCTCAACACTGATGGGATGTAAGGGTAAAGGTAGGATTTTTCTCTTGCCATAAAAAAATTGACACTTATGGCAAGACATGACAAGCTTCCGAGTATCTAGGAAAAGGGTGGGCCAATAGTAACCAGATCTGAGGATTTTATTTGCTGTAGTCTTCCAGTAAATATGTCCTCCACATTCTCCCTCACACAGCTCATGCATGATTTTTCCTGCATCAATCTCAAGCAAAAATTTAAGCAATATTCCAATAGCATTCTTCCAATATAAAACCCCATCTAATATGAAATAATTTAAAGCCTTCTGTTTTAAAAATATAGCTTTAGTCTTAGACAAAGAAGGAGGGGTATTCAAATAAAGAAACACATATATGATATCAGCATACCAAGATGAATTCACAAAATTTTCTTCAATGAATGGAGCTGTGAATTCTTCTGTTTCTTCCAAAGTATCAACCATATTCATATCTAGTGCTTGGAAGTTTGACTCAGCCATGAGTTTTGCTAATCCCTACCCTTTGATTAATTTGGTAGGCCTAATTTCTAAGTCATATTCTAGAATAATAGCAATCCATTTTCCCCTTTTACCATCAGGGTCTTGACTTAGAATGTCCTTGACAACAGTATGTGGGACAAAAGCAAGGATGTGAGTATGTAAAATGTAGACTCTAAAGTCTTTCAATGCTTTTACCAAGGCTAAGGCTTGTTTCTCCATGATGTTATATTTGAGTGGAGGATCTCTTAAGGCCCTACTAAAAAAGGATATTGGTTTTTCCTACCCCATGATGTTCTTTTGCATCAATACTATAGCCATTTTATGTTCAGATGCAAAAGAAAAGATGTAGAAATCTTTGGTGAAATCAGGACTGATAAGAACCAGTGTTTGAGTAAGAGCTTATTTCACTAGTTCAAATGACTGTTTAGCTTGTATTATCCATTTAAAACCTATCACTTTCTTTAGCATGTTTGTGATATTTCTTAATAGCTCAGCAAGGTTGGGAATGAACCTCCTTAAAAATTTTATCTTCCCAATGAAATATTGCAATTCTTTGAGGTTTCTAGGATGGCTGATTTTCAATATGCCATCAATCCTTTTAGGGTCTACTTTGATTCCCTCTTTAGAAATTATGTGACCAAGAAGCTTTCCTTCTTGGAGACCAAAGAGTGTCTTTTTGGGATTCAAAGATAAGCCATATTTCCTACATTTCTCAAAAAATTTTCTTAAATGAATCAAGTGTTCTTCATCAGTTTTAGAGAAAACAGTAATGTCATCAAGGTAAATGATTATAAAATAGCCTATGTCTTCTAAGAAGGCTATATCCATGGCCCTTTGGAAGGTGGCCCCTGCATTCATCAATCCAAATGGCATTTTGACATACATGAATGTACCCCAAGGTGTAGTGAAAGCAGTTTTATGTTGATCACTTGGGAGTACTAACAATTGATTGTAACTTGAGAACCCATCCAACAGTGATATTATTTTAGACCCAACTACCCTTTGAAGTATGTGATCCATTTTTGGCAAGGGATAGTTGTCTTTCAGGGAGGCTCTATTTAGATTTCTAAAGTCGATGCAGAGCCTGATTTCCCCAGTATTTTTCTTGACAGATACTAAGTTGGAAACCCATTCTAAATATCTAAGGGGAACTATGATCTTAGCATCATACATTTTCCTGATTTATTTCTCAACTAAAGGCAATAAAACAGGGTTTATCCTTCTTAGTTTTTTCTTGAAAGGTTTCTGATTTTCCTTAGAGGAATTTTGTGTTGAATGATGTTGGTATCATATGATTTCAGATCCTTGTATCCCCATGCAAACACTTCTCCAAACTCTTTGAAAAGTTCTATGTATTGCTTCTTGATATGAGCTGGAAGAGTGCTGGATAGCTTGATCATTTTGGGTTATGTTAGGTTGCCTATGTTATGTTCTTCTATATTTGTTTCTATAGGCTCGATTCTTGGTTCTTTGGCTACATCATTAAAATCAAAGAGTTGTTCTAATGGTGTCAGGCCTCTTGGAATTGTATCATTTTTACATTGTAAAATTTCCAGGTCTTTTTGGTCTGTATTGTCAACTATTTCTGCTTTGAAAAGATGTTTAAATTGGTTTATATCAATAGAAGAGGATAGCTCTATTTCAGGGAGTTGTTCATTATTTAAAATTTTTTCTTCATGGCTAGTGTTTGATGTTGGTATGACAAAGTCATTTTTTGATTGCAGAAAATCATCTATGTGTTTGTCACCTTCAAACACTTGCCAATAATATTCATTGTCAGGTATTGCAGGCCTGTTTTTTACCTTTACATTGAATTGTTCATTTATCTGTGGTATTTGGAAATTACTAGCAGCAAAGACAAGTTCATTTGCTATATGATTTTGAGCTCTTGGGATGAAAATGAGTTCATATTTTTCAAAAGTTTTTAGGAGATCAAGGGCATCATTTCTATATTCTCTTAAGCTTGGGTTTTTGGCTGAATACTCCCCTTTTATTTGCTTAATGATTAGCTCAGAATCTCCTTGGACTGATATTTTATTAGCTCCTAAATATTTGAGAAAATGTAGGCCAAGGAGGAGGGCTTTGTTGGCAATATGATGCAGAGTGTTGTCCTTGATGGCAACCCACTTGATGAAGATGATGGCAACCTACTTGATAAAGTTGTCCTTGATGGAATGTGTCTTGATGAATTTGTTAAATGATGTAAATCTGATGTATCTACAATGAGTACAGAAGGTAATGATGGAAGGAATGTTAGTATGTGCCAGAACATGATGAAAAGAGTACGTCTCAAGGCATACACGGATTTGTCTAGACGAAGTAGCGTATGCACGCAGGAAATAATGTGCGAAGTCGCGTATGGGAAAAAGCGCTCTAAATTTGTAAAACCAGGGGTAACTACCATGGTATTGACCCATTGTATTGAATGATGGTTCACCTATGTGATCCCGTCCAGGAATACCATTGGAAGTTATGTGGTTTTGAATCATGGTATTGATGAAGGGTAACCTTATATAAGGAGAAGAAAATCATTGTGCAAAGGGTGTGCATGTGTCTAGGCTTCGATGAATACTTCACTCTGAAGTATATATGTATGGTTGAACCCTGTTCCTAATTGATAGATCTGAATCTATGATGCACCTATGAACATGATAAAGGCTCAAGATCTCTAGATCTAGAAATGGTGAATGTCAAGGATGATCTGAAAAGAAGTGAAGAAGACCTGGCGCAATCCTATTGAAAAGATTGAAGAAATATGGGTAAGTTCATAGATCTGGTCTATACTGCAAAATTTATCTTTTATAGATCTATACGCAGGTTCGTTTCATGAAAAGTGCGTGTATACGCGGGTCTGTGGAAGGAAAAGCGCGTATGCGCAGTTAGGGTTTTTTTCTGAAAATGCACTGAAGTATACGCGGGTTCGTCTTCTGGAAAGCGCGTATATACGTGGGTCTGATTAAATAAAAGCGCGTATGATTTCTGATCTAATGGTTGCTGAAGGTTGAATGTGTTTCTGCATATCTATTCTGAAGTCTGGGTTATATCTGATATTCTGGTTACAGTGGTCTCACTGTTTTGTTTGAAGCAATGAGCAAGGTATGATTGTTGATAAGTGAAGGGTTGTGTTGAAGCTGTTTGATCCAATTTGAAAATTGATGAAACGTGGTCTGCAGTGGTGCTGAGGGTCGAAGCCTTCAGTCAGGGGGTTGTAGCTCCCTTCCAGGAGAGGCTGGTAAACGAGAGCAGGGGGTTGTAGCTCCCTTCTAGGATAGGCTGGTAAACGAGAGAAGGTTGTAGCCTTCTGCAGGTGGGTGCATGCGTACTGGTTTGAGTCTGCACCAGTACATGATTGTAAGAAGTTTTCTTAATAATAAATTTTGAAGGCTGAAACGACAACAGCGGTGGTTTTTCTCCCGAATTGGGTTTCCACCTAAAATCTTGGTGTTCATGTGTGTTGCATATGTGTGATGATTATTCTGTTCTGTCTGCACCTGTTTACTGTTTCTGAAATATCTGATGAATGAATAATGCAATGATCTGAGTTAAGATTCAAACACATATTTAGATCTCTGGACATACGTGAGTTCTGTAAAGGATATTTGCATATATACGCTAGTTTCCTTCAGTAAAGTAGCGTATGGGTTTTTAGAAAGGAAAAAATAAAATTTTGGTTGTCTGCACTAAATACTGATTCACCCCCCCTCTCAGTATTTTTCCCAACAATTGGTATCAGAGCAGGTCCTTCTGAAAAATCTTAGCCGCTAGAAGGAAGATCAAGCAAGATGAGCCATCAAGAAGGAACAACATCTATCAAGCCTCCGCTCTTCAATGGAAGCAATTTAATCTTCTGGAAAATGAGGATGAGGTCCTTTCTTCAGTCTATGGGAGCAGATGTATGGGCCATTGTTGAACAAGGATATCAATATCCAGCTGCTACACCAACAGATCCAACTGAAAGGAAGAATTATGAATCAAATGCAAAAGCGGTCAATGCTATAACAGGAAGTCTAACAGAATCAAATTTTTCATAGTCATGCAGCTAAATACAACAAAAGAAATATGGGACAAAATCATTCTGAGTTATGAAGGTGATGCAAAGGTAAAAAGTGCAAAACTCCAAACTCTCAGAATTGAATATGAAAATTAAAGATGCATAGTGATGAGAGTATTGCCAGTTTCTTTTTACGTCTTGATGATGTTGTAAATCATATGAAAAATTTGGGAGAGACAATAACCGAAACTACTTTGGTTGAGAAAATTTTGAGATCGCTAATGGCAAAATTTGAGTCAAAAGTCTCTGCTCTTGAAGAAAAACAGGATCTTCAAAATCTTACTGTGGTGCAACTTCATGGCATACTGACTGCATATGAAATGAGAAGAGGAGGACCATCTAAAGTCAAAGAAGCTGTTTTTAGAGCGTCTACAAAAGGGAAAGAAGTACAAGAAGCAGAAGGATCAGGATATATTTCGGAAGAAGATGAGGCAAATTTTGTAAAGAAACTTCAACTTGGTACAGGACGATTTAGAGGTAAGCTTCCTTTCAAATGTTTTAATTGTGGAAGAGTTGGTCATTATGCTGCTAAGTGTCCTCACAAAGAAACACCTGCAAAAGGAAAAGAAGTAGCTAGAAATAAGAACCGGTCTAGCACTAGAAGAAGTTACTATACTCATGATGACAGTGATGGGGTATCTGATAGTGAGGAAGAATGTGAACAAGATCTTAGACTTCTCATGGATTTTGAATCTAAAGAAGAAAATGATACTTTTGTGGATGCTCTAGAGGACAATGATTTTCTTGAAGAGAACAATCAACTCAAATTACGCTTAGAACAAAGCAGAATTCTCTTAGAAGAATACAAAATTCTCTTAGAAGAAAGGAAAATAACCATTGAGACTCTGGAAAAGCAGGTTGAAGAGGCAAAGAAACACAATGAGAAATTAGAATGTGAAGTGGTAAGTGTAAGAAAAGAATTTGAGAAAGCAAAGACTCTGAATTTCAGATTTGCTAAAGGATCTGAAACCTTAGATGAGATTATCAAGGTACAACATTCTCCTGTTATAAATACAGGTCTTGGATATACTGGAGAATCTTCTCAAACTTCAGCACCAAATTATCTAAAGGCAGTTACAGCTGGTTTACAAAATTCTGCCACTCAGCAAGGGAATAAAGAATCTTTACAGGTAAAGAATGATCATCTTAATGCAAGGAACACTAACAGGAATATCTTTCAAAGAAGCCCCAATAAACAGATAAATTCAAGTAGAAGATTTCATGATCGCAGAAATTTCTTCTTCAATGGACAATGTTTCTCATGTCAAAATTTTGGCCATAAAGTTGCTCAATGTGTTGCATATAAAACCATCATGACAAGAGAAGCATGAAAGAAAAGGGTTGATATTGAAACAAAGAAGAATACCTATAACAAATTTTCTCCTCTTCTAAATGAAGTTGAATGTGCTTATTGCAATAACTATGGGCATGAAGAACCTGAATGCAGGAGCAAATTTCAGCCAAAAGAGCATCTTCCTTCAAAATCCAAAATATGGAAAAAGAAGGAATCACAGGTTCAAAATTGTGGCATAGCGTTATTTTCGGAAGGTGAAGAAAATCAATGGTACATTGATAGTGGATGCTCGAGACACATGACAGGTGATAAACACAAACTTCGTGCATATAGTGCTCTAGAAAAGGAAAATAAAGTTACTTTTGGAAATGATACTCCTCCTGTAATTAAAGGAAAAGGGTATGTGTTTCTAAAAGAAAAGGTGAAGGCTAACGATGTCATGTATGTGGATGGATTAAGGCATAGCCTGTTAAGTATAAGTCAAATGTGTGACCAAGGAACTGAAGTTGTATTTAGTTCAAAATAATGTGTGGTTCATGATCTTGATACAGGTAAAACAATTCTAAAAGGAAAAAGAACTCCAAGCAACTTGTATGTATTAAATAACTGCAAAGAACAATGTTACCTGAGTACATCTTCAGAAAATTGGCTATGGCATAGAAGGTTGGGGCATCTAAGCTTCTCTCAAATCAACAAATCAAGCAAAATTAATGTTGTTCGTGGTCTTCCCAATATTTCTCTACCTGAAAGTATCATATGCAAATCCTGTCAATTCGGTAAGCAAACCAGAGTGAAATTCAATGCCAAGGAAGGATCATCAAGTAAGCCTCTTGAACTCATTCATACTAACATATGTGGACCTATGAGGAAAAAGTCACCACGTGGTGAAGAATACTACATCTTATTCATTGATGCTTTTTCTAGAATGTGTTGGATTGGGTTGATCAAACACAAAGATGAAGCATTTGAAAAATTTCAGATTTTCAAAGCGTCGGTTGAAAATGAATTAGATTCAAAATCAAGTGTCTTAGGATCTGGATCGAGGAGGAGAATATACATCAAATGAATTCTTTGAATTTTGTGAACAACATGGCATAAAAAGACAGCTTCATGTAGCATGCACTCCACAACAAAATGGCGTAGCGTAAAGAATGAATAGAACAATTCAACAAATGGCTAAAGCTAAAAAGTTGATGATCTTTAACACCCGACATTTTTTGTGAGAAGTAAAATTACTAATGTACAAAGAAATATTCTTAATAAAGCACATGTTGCAAATAGTGACAAAACTCCATATGAACTCTGGTATGGTAATTCTCCCTCTGTGAAACATTTTAAAGTTTTTGGAAGTAAATTCTTTATCAAAAATAATGATGAAAAGCTTGGCAAGCTTGAACCTAGATTAGATGAAGGAATACTTCTTGGTTACTCATCTACAAGCAGGGCATACAAATGTTACAATAAAAGGATTCGAAAGATTGTTGAATGTATTGATATTGTTATTGATGAGTCTCATGCAGTCCCTAAAGAAGAAAGACAAACAACAGAAGAAGATGATGGTGAATTTTGTCCTTCTACATCAAATAGAAATGATATAGACAGTGGATCCAATGAAGAACCTGAAGACTATTTATCTGGAAAGGCTCCATCCAGATATGTTCAAAATAATCATCCTGAATCTCAAATTTCGGGAGACAAGGCATTAGGTGTACAAACAAGGAGGACTCTTATGGGATCTCCTAGCTATCTGGCATTTCTATCCATGATTGAACCACACAATGTCAATCAAGCTAGCAAAGATGAATTTTGGATTCAGGCCATGAATGAAGAACTTGATCAAATTGAAAATAACCACACTCGGGAATTGGTACCAAGACCACATGATAAAAATGTCATTGGAACGAAATGGATATTCAAGAACAAGCTAAATGAGAATGGAGACGTTATAAGAAACAAAGCTAGACTGGTTTGCAAAGGGTATACTCAAAAGGAAGGTATAGTCTTTGAAGAAACTTTTGCTCCTGTAGCTAGACTTGAAGCCATAAGAATGTTTCTTGCTTTTTCAAGTTTTCAACAAGTCAAATTTTATCAAATGGATGTCAATTTCCGTTTCCTCAATGGAGATATAGAAGAAGAAGTTTATATAGAACAACTTAAGGATTCATTTTGGGAAATGATGAAAATCTTGTTTGTAGACTTAAAAAGGCTCTATATGGTCTCAAAAAAGCTCCAAGGGCATGGCACTATCGTCTTGACAAATATCTTCATCAACAAGGATTTTCAAAGGGGTCAGCTGATAGCAACTTGTACACAAAAACTGAAAATGACAAACTGTTGATTGTGGTTGTATATGTCGATGATATCATTTTTGGAAGTAATAAAGAGTATATGAGTCAGAAATTTGCTTCTGTCATGCAGCAAGAATTTGAAATGTCTTTACTTGGGGAACTAACATTTTTTCTTGGCTTAAAAGTGCATCAAACTACAGAAGGTATATTCTTATCTCAAGAAAAATACCTTAAGCAAATTCTGAAGAAGTATGGGATGGAAGAGTGCAAACCTGAAAGCATACCAATGGTAACCGAATGTAATCTCAATTATGATGATGATTCTCCCACGATGAATCAACCAGAATACAGATCTATGATAGGAAGTCTTCTGTATCTCACTGGGACTAGACCGGATATTATGCATGCAGTTGGGATTGTTGGATGATTCCAAGCCAATCCAAAATAGATTAGATTTCGTGCTGTCAAAAGAATAATCAAATATCTACAACATTTCCAAGACTTTGACCATGTGGTGTCCAAAGAATGCCGATCTTACTCTTCATGCTTACACCGATGCAGAGCTGGCCGGAAATGTTGATGATCTTAAAAGCACAAGTGGTGGTGCATTCTATATGGGGCCCCGATTGGTATCTTGGTTCAGTAAGAAGCAAAGTTTTATTGCCTTATCTATTGCTGAAGCAGAATATGTGGCTGCCGCATCTTGTTGCACTCAACTCCTTTGGATGATGCAAACCTTGGAAGATTTTCAAATCAAATGTACTTCTCCTATCTCCATTATGTGTAATAATACAAGTGCCATCAATATCTCAAAAAATCCTGTTATGCATTCAAAGACCAAGCAAATCCCCATCAAGTATCACTTCTTATGTGAACAATTGCTTGAACAAAAGGTGAAGTTGGAGTATGTTCCCTCCAAAGAACAAGTTGCTGATATTCTTACCAAACCTCTGCCCAGGGAAGTGTTCGAATATCTCAAACAAAATCTGGGTGTTGTCTCTGCCTCTCAGAAGATCAGATCTGATTAAATTCAAAAGATTAAATTGGATACGCGGGTTTCTTTAAAGGCAGTCGCCTATATACACGAGTTTATACACAGAAAGATGCATATGGTTGTTTGCTGACAATTTTTTATTGGGGTCAGCATTTCTTAGTGCTGTTTGGTATCTCTGATGTTGTTTGATGTCTCTGGTGGTGTTCCAGTTCTTATATATCTGTTTCATTCTCTATTATTGGGTAAAGATGCCTTGATGACTTGCTGATTGAAAGTGTTCAGGTTGCACTAGCTAAGGAGGAGCCTTGGTCATATAGAAAGGAGACTTGGATGCACTGTTTCAAGGGAAGCATTAACCTTGCTGAGTATAATGCATTGTTGGCAGTATGATGATTCTGAAATATAATCTCTTTCTTGAGATCTTGTTGGTTTTTGTTACAAAAGGTCATTTTTGTAATTGGTTGAAAAAGGGCATGTTCAGACCCATGATGTAAATTTGTAATATTCAGTCATGTAAGGAGTTGTTCAAATCTATAAACCCACTTGGCTGGATTTGTGATGGGCATGAGTCCTTGGTGATAGGTAGCTGTCAGTAGAGTCGTGTATCATTGTAAAATATGTCTACATCTGCATGAAATCGTGGGAGCATGGTAACTTCAGTGCACTTCAGATCTGCAAAACACTTCTTTCTACATAAGGAGAAAAACCTTGTGATTGGTTTTGGTCCGCCCTTTGCCCTTGATGACAAAGGGGGAGAATGACATGTGACATGGTGTTTGAATAGGGGGAGAATATCATTATGCTTAATGTACCTATTTGATGTGGTCATCAAACACCATCATGGTTGCCATCAAGTCCAAAGGGGGAGATTGTTGGCAATATGATGCAGAGTGTTGTCCTTGATGGCAACCCACTTGATGAAGATGATGGCAACTACTTGATAAAGATGTCTCATGGAATGTGTCTTGATGAATTTGTTAAATTATGTAAATCTGATGTATCTACAATGAGTACAGAAGGTAATGATGGAAGGAATGTCAAGATGTGCCGCATGATGAAAGAGATGTCTCAAGGCATACGCGGATTTGTCTAGACAGTAGCGTATGCACGCGGAAATAACGTGCCAAGTCGCGTATGGGAAAAAGCGCTCTAAATTTGTAAATCCGTGTAACTACCATGGTATTGACCCATCGTATTGAATGATGGTTCGCCTATGTGATCCCATCCAGGGATACCATTGGAAGTTATGTGGTTTTGACTCATGGTATTGATGAAGGGTAACCCTATATAAGGAGAATAAATTCATTGTGCAAGGGTGTGCATGTGTCTGAGCTTTGATGAATACTTCACTCTGAAGTATATCTGTATGGTTGAACCTTGTTCCTAATTTGATAGATCTGAATCTATAATGCACCTATGAACATGATGAAGGCTCAAGATCTCTAGATCTAGAAATGGTGAATGTCAAGGATGATCTGAAAATAAGTGAAGAAGACCTAGCACAATCCTATTGAAGAGATTGAAGAAATATGGGTAAGATCTGGTCTGTACTGCAAATTTTATCTTTTATAGATCTATACGCAGGTTTGTTTCATGAAAAGCGCGTGTATACGCGGGTCTGTGGAAGGAAAAGCGTGTATGCGCAGTTAGGGTTTTTCCCTGAAAAATGCACTGAAGTATACGCGGGTTCGTCTTCTGGAAAGCGCGTATATACGCGGGTCTGATTAAATAAAAGCACGTATGATTTCTGATCTAATGGTTGCTGAAGGTTGAATGTGTTTCTGCATATCTATTCTGAAGTCTGGGTTAAATCTAATATTCTGGTTATAGTGGTCTCACTATTGTATTTGAAGCAATGAGCAAGGTATGATTGTTGATAAGTGAAGGGTTGTGTTGAAGTTGTTTGATCCAGTGTGAAAATTAATGAAACGTGGTCTGCAGTGGTGCTGAGGGTCGAAGCCTTCAAATAGGTCAGAGTTTCCTTCCAGAGAGGGCCGTAAACGAGAGCGGGGGGTTGTAGCTCCCTTTCTAGATAGCTGGTAAACGAAAGAAGGTTGTAGCCTTCTGCAGGTGGGTGCCTGCGTACTGGTTTGAGTCTGCACCAGTACATGATTGTAAGAAGTTTTCTTAATAATAAATTTTGAAGGCTGAAACGACGGCAGCGGTGGTTTTTCTCCCGAATTGGGTTTCCACCTAAAATCCTGGTGTTCATGTGTGTTGCATATGTGTGATTATTATTCTGTTCTGTCTGCACCTGTTTACTGTTTCTGAAATATCTGATGAATGAATAATGCAATGATCTGAGTTAAGATTCAAACACATATTTAGATCTCTGGACATACGCGAGTTCTGTAAAGGATATCCACGTATATACGCTAGTTTCCTTCAGTAAAGTAGCGTATGGGTTTTTAGAAAGGAAAAAATAAAAGTTTGGTTGTCTGCACTAAATAATGATTCACCCCCCCTCTCAGTATTTTTCCCAACAGGCTTCATATTTCGCAATGTTATTGGTGCATGGAAAATCTAGTTTATAGGAATGTCCTTTGTTTGTATTATGTATCCATACACCAGCCCCTGAACCTAGTTTGCTACAAGAGCCATCAAAGCTCATTTTCCAAGGTGTTTCAATCTCATTTTCATTTTATTTTTGTTGTTCAAGGCTGCTAGAGTTTGAGTTATTTTGTACTTGAGTTGAGGGCAGATTTGACTGTTCTCGTGGACTGAATTCTTTCTTGTTTTCCTTTTCTTGTTGGCTGATTTCATATTCATTATACAAGATAAAGGAATCTAAATCTGAATGAATGGAGTAGACAGGAGTGTTGTTGGGCCTATCTATGTTGCTCACCATGTATTTCATATGAGACTCCCTGTATAGTCTTCTGGTTTGGTTAAATACTGGGATGGTGGAATAGGACATGTCCAATTGAAGGCTCCCCTGAAGTTTGGCTCCCCATGATCTAGATAGAAGCATGCCATACTTTAGGGGAATGTTAGCTACTACTATGTCCATAACCAGACCTTTGGCAAGAATTTGGGCCAAGTTGCGCATAAATCTTTAATTATGCCCAAGCATTTGACCCTGTTTGAATCAAAGGAATACAGTTCCTTATAAGGTTTAGTAATTTCTAGGCCTAGGCTTTCCATTACTACTTTGGGCATAAGGTTATGAGAAGCACCTGACTCTAACATGGCATTGTGCAAGATTTTTTTATGTATGTTCAAGCTGACATAGAAGGGAGGGACAACCCCTTCTTGGTATTTTCCTTCAACTTCAGAACCAAACAACAATTCTAGTTTATCATTTGTTAAGTTTAAAGTATCAGTGTCACTACCTATATTCAAAGCTTTCAAAACTTGATTTTTGTATACATCCTGAGTTACCAGTTCAACTAGAGGTATGCTAATTTTGATTTTGGAAATTTCACCCTCAAGGCTGAAAGGAACCATTATTTTTGAGATGTTTACATCTGTTTTGTCATTTACAATTCTTTCAGCAATTCTGATTTGCTGGATTTTATTTGGACTGTTATTTAGGACAGATTTGTTACGGCCACTAGCAGGGGTACTAGGGAAACTTTGTTCAACACTTTTCTGGATGTTTTTGTCTTTATTTAGATCAATTTTCTTGGCCATAGTGTTGGTGTTACTTGCTCTCTTTTTAGGCTGATTTTCTGAAGTTTTCCTAATAACAGTACGAGTGTTTTTGTCAGTGGAAATCTCTGGGTTTCATTTGCTTCTAAGATTATATTATTTGTGTACCTCCATTATTGCATTTTCAAACCCCAATTTGTAATCTTCAAAATCCTCATGGTTGTTTTCAGTTTGTTCTGAGGAGAAGAATCCTTGTTCTTCTTCAGTGAGAAAAACATCTGTCTCACTATCAGATCCTATCAAATTTACATGATTTTCTTCCAACCTTTTAGTTTCCCTTTCCTCGTCTTGATCTACATAACTTTGTTGGAAGGGAGGCCTAATTTGTTGGTCATTATCTCTTTTCCTATCTTGATTAAGATCTCTTCTGAAATTTGGTTTCTATTTCTGTTTTGGAGATTGGTTTGGTTTTCTTTAGGAGGCACTCTATCATTCAGATTTATTTTCTCAAGCATTCTTTCCATTACCCTCACTAAGTTGTCAATTTTGGCATCGGATGATGAGGCTGATGCCATTTTTTCATCCCTGTATGTAACTCTTTTCTCTGCTTTCAACCTAGCTCTTTTCTCAATCAGATTTGCTTCTACACTTAAGGCTCCCCTCTGCATATCTTCTAAAGTCAAGGGGTCTCTTTCTCTTAGCTGATAGGCCATGTGAGCATTAAAGCCCTCTAGAAATTTAACCAAGGCTAGGCCTAGTGGAGGTTTCATGTTTAGGGGAAGTGCATTATACACACTATTGAATCTAGTGCAATAATCTTGGACACTTTCCCCAGTGTTTCTCTTGAGGTTATTATAGTCTGATAGTATTTGGAAAGGGTTATTTTTAATTTCCCATTTGTTTGTGAATGTTTGATATAAAGAAGGGAGATCATTTATGCTGTGAGGAGTTAAGCCTTTGAACCATTTTTTGGCTTCTCCTCCTAAAATTTGAGCAAAAATTCTCATCTTAATGGTCTCTTCTTCTATTTCCATATAATCAAAAGCATCATCCATCTTATCTACATGCTGCTGAGTAGTAGTAGGTTCATTTCCAGTGAAATGGGGAATTTTGGACTGATATTCATTGGGTAGAGGAACTAGATATTGTGGTAACACTAGAGGGCATACCATGCTATCATGGTAGGAAAAAGTGGGGGATTTACAAGAGGGAAAGTGGGCTGAGTTGGACTGTTTTGAACAGTGTATGTGTGGACAAGAGTGGAAGAAACACTTGGTCCAGCAAGCTGATGATGAGAAAATCTGTTATGGAAGGAGTTGAAGTGATGGAGAAGCTGAGAATCAGGTGGAGTAAAAGGTGAGGCTTCTCTGCTAAAGCTATATTGAAAATCTGTGGTTTCTGTTAGCCATCAGTAAATTTTTGTCAGAGCAAATGATGGCTAAAACAGGTCTTGAGTCTTCAAGAGATTATTTTCATAGAAAAATGCTCATTCTTGAAGCCTTCTGATGCTTCCTAAACACAAAAAGTAATCTTCACTACTGTTTCATTTAAAAAATCCACCAATAAACCATGTTGATATCCAAAGAGACTGTTTTCCAGGCCATTTCCCATCATTTTCTAAGCCTATTTCACTCATTTGTCCATTTTATTATCCTTCATTTTCCTCTGAAAAATCCCCTTTCCTCCTTCTCATTTTACCCTCGATATCCTAGAAAACCTTCAAAAATGCATTTTAAACTCATAAAAAACCCTTTTTTATGGTTTAAAAACCCCCATTTTACCTATCATAACACTAAAAAACACCTCAAAAAGCTTCATTTTAGGCCTTTTCGCTCATATTAAAAATTTGGGTTTTTAGCCCCTTTTGGCTTAGCCCCCAGCTCCTTCTTCGTCATAGAACCAAGGCACTGTGACCAAGTGCCTAGCCGCTAGCCCCTTTTCCCTTAGCCCCGATCCCTTTTTCTCCACAAAGCCGCACTTTTTCCTTATCCCAAGCCCCCATCACATCGACATTTCCATTAAAAACCCACATTTTATTTATAAGCTTCCCACCCCGATAACAATACCCCGACGAGATCTACACCGTAGATCCATAGGATCTGACGGCCCTTGTTTAACTCGTCGATCGCCCCATATCTACCATTTCCTTAACCCCTTTCCCTCCGCTCTTGTTCACATTATCTCTCACAGAACATTTCCCCAGCACCGAGCTCTAAGCCCCCGTCACTTTATATATATTTTCCTTGCCTTATCACTCCACAAACCCATCCCCATAATTGATCTTCAAAGATCAACGACCACCATGCCTCCCCTCCTACCCTTCATCCTCTCGACTTATTTATATCTGTTCACCACTATAATCAATCTCCTCTGTCGATCTATAAAATCCAACGACTCTCCTTTAACCTGACATCCCAACCCCGCCGAGGCTTACCACCCAGTATGAAAAGCACCCACCAATATTTGGCTGCCACTTGGCTCCCACTTAAACCCTTTCCCATGCACCTTTTCCATTGCGCTCTTCTCCCCACCGTTGGATCTGACCCCTCTCATCCAATGGTCAGCATCTCGTTTCGCATAACTTTTGCCACCAGGGTTTAACGATCCAAAATCACGCGAGATCGCTGGTTTTGAAAAATCCATGCATCGCGCAATGATTGAATTGCGTTCAATTTATAAAAAACCACTTACCACCATTTATGAACGCGAAAACCATTCGTGGTTTTCACAATACCACGAAGCCATATTTTGTGCCAATTACATTTTTAAACCTAGTTTTTGTGGGTTTCCCCCATAAAACCTCCCCCTACACGCGTTTGCTCTGCTTCACTGCTATTTTCGCCTTCGACAGTCTCTGCATGCAGTTTTTCCAACCCTCGCAGGTTTTATAACATGTTTGTTTGCTTTTTGTAGGTTCTATGGTGGTTTTAGGGCCGAAAGCCCCCCTACAGTCCATAAAAGGACGGGGTCAGAAGGTGAAGACCTTTGTGGTCCAAACAGAGGCAAAATCACGCAAAAATGGAGTTACCAAGGTTTATGTTCATAGTTTTACCAGTGCTCCATGAGCGTTGGTTATATTAAGAAACCCTCCTACTTCGATGAAAACCTCCTGTCCACAGCAAAGGGAAAAGATAGTGAAATTTGAAGATTAAAAGTTAAAGACAAAAAACCGAAGATTTGAAGACTTAACCAATAATTTAAAGGTTGATACAGTGGATTAAAGGGAAAGTCAGAAAATAATCAAAGTGAAAAGGGTTAATAAATAATATTGAAGGATTAAAGGTTTAATCCTACAGTTTTAAAATTAAAAACACAGTTTAAAGGTGAATACAGTCAGTAGATAAAGTTTAAAAGCCTGAAAGATGATAATGAAGGCCTCAAACCTAAATCAATGGCCTAATTGAAGTTCAAAATGCCAAATTAGCACAAATAAATGAAGATAGCCTCCAAATGCCACCTCAATAAGGCAATTAAAGCCAGAAATGCCACCTGTAGAACTATTTCCTCAAAAGAATACACAGTAAATGCACAGTCAGAGATATTTTTCCAAAGATAGCTTAGAAGTAATTACAAACCTACCAAAAGACTCCAAAGTAAAAAAAAGTGACTAAAGTTGTTGAAGTTAATGTAAAATTAATTAAAACAGAGATAAACATCTGAAATTTTCTCCCTTAGGCCTCCCAAAAGCCGAGAAACAATTACTCTGTATTAATTGCACACATAACTCTTCCTTTCACTCCACCTCCTCAAAATCACCTATATATATATCATATGAGGAGTTTGTTATTATTGTTGGTTGAATACTTATCAAGTGTAAATAGATATTGAGGCTGCTGAAGCTCTGTTTTGTAATTGAAGAAAGATAGGCTGAGATGAGAAGTTTGAAGCTGTGAAAGACCCATTGGACTTGAAGATTGTAACTGGTTTGAACATCAAATACACAAGATGATTTATGGGATCTTGGTTTATGTCAATGGTGATGTTTTTCTTACTGTAATTGTCATTTTTCTCATATTTTTCATATTGTCCACTTTCTCTGATAAATAACAACAAATATAGATTAGGATTTACTGTCAAGTACCCTAAATCTCACTAATAAATATTTATCTTTATGTTTTCTGCTAATTGTGTATTTGGGGATAATTTAATAGAGTGTAATCAGTCTAGGAATGTTGGTGAGTCCATGTCTGGGTGAGTAAAACTTGAAATTTTTTCCTTGAATGTTCTTGAAAAGTCTGCTAAGTAAAGTTGAACTAGGGAAGTCTATGGTTAGCCCTATCCTCTAGTTTATCTTCAACAGTTGCTTTGAAAAGTTCCCTTAAGAGTATGTCAAAAGCAGGCTAGTTTAAAAGTACTTACATGATCTTAGGCTATTTTTTATGTTTATCATGAATGTTTTCCTTCGAGAATATGCTGAAAGAAAACTAGGTTAAAAGTCCTTTTTTGATCTTAAGATATTCTTTGTTTTAAACTATTTTTCCTTGAGAAAATGCTGAAAGCAGGCTAAGTTAAAAGTCTTTACTTGATCTTAAGCTATTCTTTGTTTTTCAATGTTTTCCCTTGAAAGTATATCAAAAGCAGGCTAGTTTAAAAGTACTTACCTGATCTTAGGTTACTTTTGTGTCCTTCCATTAAGTGCATGCCAAAATCAGGCTAGTTTAAAAGTACTTACCTGATCTTAGGTTGTCCTTTGTTTTTCTTATGTGTTTGTTTCTTTCACAACACTTTTTATGTTTCAATATCACAAATCAATCTAAATAATCCTTTGACATAGATGAATTGCCCCATGGACCACTCTTGAAACTTGTTGTGCATTTAAATCCTTTTGTGACTCCATAGCCCAATGGATTGATACTGTTTCTTACCTATCCTATCAGCTGAACCATTCTGTCAACCTGCTCACACCTTTACCCCTCAATAATAATTCCTTAATTTTGTTGATATTCATTCCAACCAAAACAAACAAAAACCCTTGTGCCTTATAACTAGCCTAATATCATATCATAAGCCTTAAAGAAATTTCTTTGAAAAAAATAATATAAAGAGATCCCTCTCTGAATCTAGGAGGGCTAGATCCTAGGATTCCAAAGTGGTTTTGATGTAGGCTCTACAACATTTTTTCTTGCCAATCTTGCAAATTACAGAGACCCTAACATACTGGTGACCATATTGGGGAAATTATTGAGTAATAGATAACTTCACAACTCAACTAACCCCTATTCCTAAATGAATCAAGTGTCACCAAGACTAGTTATTATTGATTTTTGATGGTGAAAAACAACCAAAACCTTGAAAACAAGTAAAAATCCTTCACCCGGTGACTCCATTAGTATTCAGTAGCTCCGCTGACCCCTTTGGTTTTTCCTAAGACTCTACTAGGAAATTCTGAATGAATTACATCTTGTACATCCTTAAAACCTCAGAAGACCCAAAACACGTCAGAGGGGTATTTAAATAAACATTGGTGGTGGACCATAGAACATTTTTACCTCCAAAAGAGCTAAAAATTTCCACCTGGCGACTCCACAACCTCCAAAATACAAATGACTCCACTGGTAGAAGACTTTGAACTGGTTGAATAGATACAGTGACCTCTTTTCTGATTTACAAACATGGGTTCATATATAGACCCAAAAGCAAAACAATTGGCCAGGATGGAAAAGATGTTGTACATGTTTGGAAACATAATGGATAGGTATGAGGCTAATTTAAATATTGATGATCTAGAGCAGCCCATGGTTTTTCCAGATCAGGAACAAACTCAACCATTACAAGACCTAGATAATGAGCAACACATAGATGATGATCAAGACTTTATAGAAAATAGTGATCAAGAATTTATAGAAAATGATGATCAAGAATTTATAGAAGATGATGATTAAGACTTTATAGAAGATAGTGATAAATACTTTATAGAAGATGATGAGAAAGGTTATAGAGAAAACAATGAAGAAGGTTGTCAATAAAATTCTGACAGCATACCTCTATCTTGTATTGCACTGTTAAGAGAAATTTATGACCAAAATGCAAATACTAATAGTGAGAAGTGCTTTGAGGAAACAAGTAGCCACTTAGAAAATGAAGAATATGATATGGAAAGAGAACTAGCACATATAGGGACTCTCCCTCTATGTTATAACTCATTTAGATTACACCAGAAGAGTGGCATATTGATATGGTAGAAGAAACAACTCATGAACCTTGTTTTAAAAATGAGCATCATAATAACCATGAGGAGTTTTTTGAAACAGAAGAGGATCAGGAAACAGTAGAAAATCCTCAAGGTTTCCCTGCAAGAACAAATAATGATTCACTAGAAGAGGCTCAAGAAGACATCCAACCTCAAAATAAGTCAACACAAGAGATAAAGGACTACTGTACTTCTGCTCAAAGAAACATAGAAAATTTTTCCCCTTTGACAGAAGAAGAAATTGACCAAATATTAAACAAACTTCATTTGAACAAAACACTTCTGCTCATCTACCTACTAGACCTCATTGTCTTGAACCAAAAAATAAACTTGTAGATCAGAATAAAGAAAGACCTGTTGATAATCCAGTGCCTTTGATTGGTGAAATTACTTACATTAATGATTTTCCTAATTTGATCTGTCTAAAGATGATATTCTCCAAACATAAGTTGATCTTGCAGGACCATCATTAGTAGATTTGTGGGAGGAATATCAGCTCCACCAACTCCAAGAAACTAATGAGCCAAATTAGACTATTTATGATACAGATGAAGAAAGCTTTAAAAATGCAGAAGATGGCGAGGAATCTTTGAATCTTTGCTCTGCTTCATTCCAACTCATTAGTAACAGTTTTCATGTGATTGGGAATGAGCAATATTTCAGCTCAAAAGTTGAGATTGAAAAGAAAGAGGAATTTCTTCAGCATGATGAATATAAAGAAACTTCTCCTGAAGGGGTTGAGGTAATAAAAGATATCCCTACTCAAGAATATGATGATCTATTCATAGAATACAGTCCACTGTATCAGAGCATGCCAGGACTACTAGAGGACAATGTTGCAATATATGGTGAGTCCTCCAGCTCAGATGATGATGAGGATAAGGAAGATTATATTTCTCAAAAGAGCCTTGATCTTGATCCAGTGGAGGAAAAAGTAACCCTAGTTGAAAACTATCTTCCAAATACTCACAAACAGGTATTATTTCAAGACCCCTTTGCTGATTTCTTGAGTAAATTTGAAAAATGAGTAAAGGTTGTTAGGAGCAGTGTATTACCAAAAGTAAGAAATTTTTTTAGCAATGCTGCTAAAGAACAAGTGAGATGGGAGTGGCCGTTTTGTTTATCCAGCATGCCCAAAGAGATGAGTAAAGACTAGTCATGAACCATCTGATTGACTGGATGTATTGGAAAAGGGATTTTTTCAGCTAAATATGTAAATATTTCAGAGTTATATTAGGTTAGATAGGAAAGAAAATAAGCTCAGCCTTTGAGCATTTAGTTAGTCTTTTGTTTTCTGCTTTGAATGTAAGAAAAGAAAAAATTACAAAAACAATAGAAAAAGAGAAAAAGAGGGCAGAAATAAAACAAGAAAGGTACAGACCATACCAAAAAAGAAAGGAAAAATCTAAAAGTGTGCAAGCTTAAATGCCACTACCAAAAAGAACACTGCTATTTAGTCATAGAGCCTAATCATGACTATATAGTTTTCAATTTACTGTTGATAGTTTAGTGAATCAGATTTTCCAAATTGTTTAATCTTGGCTTATCAGTAGATCAAATTAGGATAGAAAGAAATGACTCTAATCATACCAAAATCTGAGCCATAGAAAAAGAAGAAAATTGGTTCAAACATGCTTAAAAACTGAACCTAGAAAGAACAGAAAAAGAACAGCTCTAAAAAAAAAATCAAAACTAGAGCTAAAAGAAGAATGAAGGATGTTTTAAAATCTCAGATATTAAGCCTTCAAGTTTTGTTTTAAATTTTCTGAAAATAAAGCCTATGTGCAGCTTGTACATACAACCATAGACATCATAACAAGTCAGACAGTTTAATCCTGACTTGGATGTGTTTTAAATTTTCTGTTTTAGAATATAGAGAATAAAATCTAACAGACAGTTTAATCCTGCCAGATAGTAGCTTAGGTAGAGAATATATGAGTTCAACTGCTTAATCTGAACTCATGGAAGAAATAAGGGTAGATTTAGATTAGTTTCCTTCTTCCAATAAAGGAATAAAATCTTGATGTCAAAAGGTTTGCAAGTCCAATTGCACCTTATGAAGAAAAAATGTTAGGAAAGTAGGCTGTGTAGGTAGAATGTTTGGGAGAAATTTGTTTGCTGATATGAAATATTGATCATCTTTTTCTAAAGCAGCATGATCAATGAAAAAATATTGTCAATGGATAAAGGCACAAGTCTACATCCCAGAGATCAATTTATGAAATTCTTGACACCTCCAAGGAGTTTCCACCCCCAAATGGAGCCACTGTTAGCCATCAGTAAATTTTTGTCAAAGCAAATGATGGCTAAAACAGGTCTTGAGCCTTCAAGAGATTATTTTCATAGAAAACTGCTCATTCTTGAAGCCTTCTGATGCTGCTAAACACAAAAAGTAATATTCACTTCTATTTCAATGAAAAAATCCACCAAGAAACCATGTTGATATCCAAAGAGACTGTTTTTCAGGCCATTTCCCATCATTTTCTAAGCCTATTTCACTCATTTGTCCATTTTATTATCCTTCATTTTCCTCTGAAAAATCCCCTTTCCTCCTTCTCATTTTACCCTCATTATCCTAAAAAACCTTGAAAAATGCCTTTTAAACCCATAAAAACCCTTTTTTTATGGTTAAAACCCCCCATTTTACCTATCGAAACACTAAAAAACACCTCAAAAAGCTTCATTTTAGGCCTTTTCGCTCATATTAAAAATTTGGGTTTTTAGCCCCTTTTGGCTTAGCCCTAAGCTCTTTCTTCATCATAGAACCAAGGCGCTGTGACCAAGCACCTAGTTGCTAGCCCCTTTTCCCTTAGCCCCAATCCCTTTTTCTCCACAAAGCCACTTTTTTTCCTTATCCCAAGCCCCCATCGCATCGACATTTCCATTAAAAACCCACATTTTCTTTATAAGATTCCCACCCCGATAATAATACCTCGACGAGATCTACATCGTAGATCCATAGGATCAGAAGGCCCTCGTTTAACTCGTCGATCGCCCCATCTCCGCCATTTCCTTAACTCCTTTCCCTCCGCTCCTGGTCATATTATCTCCCACAGAACTTTTCCCCAGCATCGAGCTCTAAGCCCCCATCCCTTTATATATATTTCCCCCACCTTATCACTCCACGAACCCATCCCCGCCGTTGATCTTCAAATATCAACGACCACCATGCCTCCCCTCCTACCCTTCATCCTCCCTACTTATTTATATCTATTCACCCCTATAATCAATCTCCACCGTCGATCTATAAAATCCAACAGCTCTCCTTTAACCCGACATCCCAACCCCGTCGGGGCTTACCACCCACTACGTAAAGCATCCACCAATATCCGGCTGCCACCTGGCTCCCACTTAAACCCTCGCCCATGAACCTTTCCCATCGCGCTCTTCTCCCCACCGTTGGATTTGACCCCTCTCATCCAATGGTCAGCATCTTGTTTCGCATAATTTTTGCCGTCGAGGTTTAATGATCCCAAATCACGCGAGACCGCTAGTTTTGAAAAAGAAATGCGTCGCGCAATGATTGAATCACGTTCGATTTATAAAAAACCACTTACCACCATTTACGAACGTGAAAACCATTCACGGTTTTCACAATACCACGAAGCCATATTTCGCGCCAATTACATTTTTAAACTTGGTTTTTTTTGGGTTTCCCCCATAAAACCTCCCCCTACACACATTTCCTTTGCCTCACTGATCCTTCCACCTTCACCAGCCTTTGCATGCAGTTTTTCCAACCCTCGCAAGTTTTATAACATGTTTGTTTGTTTTTTGCAGGTTCTATGGTGGTTTTAGGGCCAAAAGCGCCCCTACAGTCCATAAAAGGACGGGGTCAGAAGGCGAAGACCTTTGTGGTCCGAACAGAGGAAAAATCATGCAAAAAGGGAGTTACCAGGGTTTATGTTCATAGTTTGACCACTGCTCCATGAGCGCTGGTTATATTAAGAAACCCTCCCGCTTTGATGAAAACCTCTTGTCCACAACAAAGGGAAAATACAGTGAAATTTGAAGATTAAAATTTAAGGACAAAAAACCGAAGATTTGAAGACTTCACTAATAATTTAAAGGTTGATACAGTGGATTAAAGGGAAAGTCAACAAATAATCAAAGTTAAAAGGGTTAATACATAATATTTAAGGATTAAAGGTTTAATCCTATAGTTTTAAAATTAAAAACACAGTTTAAAGGTGAATACAATTAGCAGATAAAGGTTAAGAGCCCAAAAGATGATAATGAAGGCCTCAAAGCTAAATCAATGGCCTAATTGAAGTTCGAAATGCCAAAACAACACAAATCAATGAAGATGGCCTACAAATGCCACCTCAGTAAGGCAATTAAAGCCAAAAATGCTACCTGTAGAACTATTTCCTCAAAAGAATACATAATAAATGCACAATCAGAGATATTTTGCCAATGACAGCTCAGAATTAATTAAAAACCTACCAAAAGCCTCCAAATACAACAAAAGTGACTAAATTTGTTGAATTTAATGTAAAATTAATTAAAACAGAGATAAACATCTGAAAATTTCTCCCTTAGGCCTCCCAAAGGTCGAGAAACAATTACTCGGTATTAATTTCACAAATAACTCTTCCTTTCACTCCCCCTCCTCAAAATCACCTATATATACCATATGAGGAGTTCATTATTAGTGTTGGTTGAATACTTATCGAGTGTAAATAGCTATTGAGGCTGCTGAAGCTCTGTTTTTTAATTGAAGAAAGATAGGCTGAGATGAGAAGTTTGAAGCTGTAAAATACCCACTGGACTTGAAGATTGTAACTGGTTTGAACATCAAATACACAAGATGATTTATGGGATCCTCGTTTATGTCAATGGTGATTTTTTTCTTACTGTAATTGTCATTTTTCTCATGTTTTCCATACTGTCCACTTTCTCTGATAAAGAACAACAAATATAGATTAGGATTTACTGTCAATTACCCTAAATATCACTGATAAATCTTTATCTTTATGTTTTCTGCTAATTGTGTATTTGGGGATAACTTAATAGAGTTTAATCATTCCAGGAATTTTGGTGAGTCCATGTTTGGGTGAGTAAAATTTGAAATTTTGTCCTTGAATGTTCTTGAAAAGTCTGCTAAGTAAAGTTGAAATAAGGAAGTCTATGGTTAGCACTGTCCTCTAGTTTATCTTCAACAGTTTCTTTGAAAATTTCCCTAAAGAGTATGTCAAAAGTAGGCTATTTTAAAAGTACTTACTTGATCTTAGGCTACTTTTTATGTTTATCATGGATGTTTTCCTTTGAGAATATGCTGAAAGCAGAATAGGTTAAAATTCCTTATTTGATATTAAGCTATTATTTGTTTTAAATTGTTTTTCCTTGAGAATATGCTGAAAGTAGGCTAAGTTAAAAGTTTTTACTTGATCTTAAGCTATTCTTCGTTTTTCAATGTTTTCCCTTGAAATCATATCAAAAGCAGGCTAGTTTAAAAGTACTTACCTGATCTTAGGTTACTTTTGTTTCCTTCCATTAAGTGCATGCCAAAAGCAGGCTAGTTTAAAAGTACTTACCTGATCTTAGGTTGTCCTTTGTTTTTCTTGTGTGTTTGTTTCTTTCACAACACTTTTTATGTTTCCATATCACAAATAAATCTAAAGAATCCTTTGACATAGATGACTTGCCCCATGGACCACTCTTGAAACTTGTTGTGCAATTAAATCCTTTTGTGACTCCATAGCCCAATGTATTGATACGGTTTCTTACCTATCCTATCAGATGAACCATTCTGTCAACTTGCTCACCTTTACCCCTCAAAAATACTTCCTTCATTTTGATGA
This sequence comes from Pinus albicaulis, assembly GCA_034641835.2. Lineage (NCBI taxonomy): Eukaryota > Viridiplantae > Streptophyta > Pinopsida > Pinales > Pinaceae > Pinus > Pinus albicaulis. The sequence goes on from CM076577.1 coordinate 1,232,569,496, forward strand.
TATTCATTTCAACCAAAACAAAAAAACACCCTTGTGCCTTATAACTAGCCAAATATCATATCATAAGCCTTAAATAAATATCTTTGAAAACACTCATATAAAGAGATCCCTCTCTGAATCCACGAGGGCTAGATCCTAGGATTCCAAAGTGGTTCTGATGTAGGCTCTGCAGTATTTTTTCTTGCCAATCTTGCAAATTACAGAGACCCTAACAGTTTCAAATTTAGATTGGTTTAAATCACATTGAGACTTATTTCTAAATAGGTTCTTTGTATGAGGTAAGTCAAAGTGAGGATCTTTCAAGACTCTGAGATTTTCAGGGACAGATCTTGTTCTTGGGATGGTCCTATCAATAGTTGATTTTTTAGATCTAGAAGTTTGCCACAAAATCCTTTCTGGATGATCACCTATGGTGGGAGGGTTAGGATCTGGATGGGATCTAGTATTGACCCTATGTGAAGCTAGATTTCAGTTTTCAAAATTTAGAGAGGCTGAGGTTTTTAGGACTATTTTTCAAAAAATTTCCTCTCACAGTAATTTCTATAATAGGGTACTAGGTTTTTGAACCTTCTAAGGGCTGGTCAATACAGTCCTAAAGAAATCTAGAGATCTAGAGGGGTAATAGGCCTACTGGGGCTAGTGGAGTCGCCAGGTGGAAATTTGTTAAGTCCCTATATTAATAGTGTAGTCCCTTATTATGTTATTGTAGCCCCCATTATTGTTATTGTTGTACCCCTGTAACCCCCATATTGTTATTATTGTGCCCTTACATTATTATTGTTAGGTCGGCTAGGACTACATTGTGGCCCCACTAGGATTACATTGTGGCCCCATGGCCTCATATATATAGAAAGGAGGTTTTGTAATTTTTATCATCCAATAATTGTTCATTAATGTAATGTATTGGAGGTTGCCCCCTCGAAGTGGCTTATTTCTAAGGCATTGATATCTCTTTTATTCTATTTTTGGAGCTGTTTTTGCAGCAAAAGTTTTAGCTTTTCTGAAGGTAAAATGTTTTATGGCCCACCACCAATGATTATTTTAAAGACCAATCTGAAACGTTTTGGGTTTTCTGAGTTTTTTGTGGTTCTATGGTTGTGAGAGTGTCCTATACCTGATTCAAAACTTAGCTAAGGTGGTGAAACAAACAGAGTCTACTCTATAGCTTACTAGCTGATTTATTCAAGGTTTGATAAGGGTCTCTTAGAATCCTAAGGGTTACTTAGATTGCCACTAATTCAGACAGGTCCTATCATGATCACCATTATGTTGGTAATGCTTGAAGAAAGATATAGTTCACTTGGATGAATACTGAGTGTCTTATTTAGGGACTTTTACTCAAAAAGGGGTCCCACCATGATCACCATTATGTTGTTAGTGCTTGAAGAAAGCTATATTTCACTTGGATGAATACTGAGTGTCTTATTTAGGGACTTTTACTCAAAAAGGGGTCCCACCGTGATCGCCATTATTTTTTAGTCCTGTGATTTGGCAGATTGACATATCAAGTGACAAAGCAACATCAAAACCAGTCTTTAGAGCTCTAAAACGTAGCCTTCCTAGTCTCAGAGAGGGATCTCTCAATTTTTTTCAAATATGTGAGCTTGTTTTCTTTTAAGGGTTGATTTTAGGCTAGTTATGAAGCATGAGTTTGTTTGATTTTTTGGTTGGACATGATGATCTAGGCAACATAGATAGAAAAGGGAAATCTCTAAGTCATTGGGCAAAGGAGTCAAGTGGAAGTTGTAACAAGTTTGTAAATGGGTCAGGGGTATCAAAGGGAAAATCTAACTTGGCTAGTGGATCTACAAGGTCTTTCAGGCGAAATGAAATGAACATCAATGGTTTAGAATTAAAAGTAGAAATAAGGGCAATTAAGAATCCTTAATTATATGTACTTCTCAACAAAGGGACTTAAAACATTATCTGAACATAAAGAGGCATTCCATAGATAGGGCTAAACATAAATTCTAGAAACCACACTTCAGCAAATAATAATTTCAAGACAAACTTCTCCAATGAAATATAGAAGGCGAGAAACTCATTTAACTTCTAGTGATTTCACCTTCAAGGATAAGAAAACATTCAATATTTCACACATAACTGCATTCATAGAAGAGGGAACTCTTAGAAATCTTAGATTACAGCTATAAAGACCTTCAAAACAATTATTTAAGCAAGTACAAAGGGTATGATCGGAACAAAACCTCTTTGGAAGACTTTAAACAATGGTACTTTAAAGGGAGACTTCAGAAAAAAAATTTAAGTGGCAAGAAGAAAGCAGGGAAAACCATAAATCATTATTTAGACCAACTATATTGAAATATTTAATAAATAAACAGGTATAAGAGTTCTAGAGAGCAATTAATAATTCTCTAGAAGATCTTAGCAGCAGAAAACATTAAGACGGTGAAGAGTAAATAGAACTAAGGTGTTTTCAAAAGACATTTCTTAGCCTAAAATTTTTACTCTACTGCAAAAGAAAATGGTGAAACATAATGGAATGGGAAATAACAATAACTAATTTAGAGTACTTCACCAACAACCAAGCTCAGGGATCCAATGATAGAGCTTTCTCCATCTACAAACAGGTCAAGACATCCACAAGTCCTAAAACATCAATTTCCTTTCAACTTCAGCAGAACTATGTATTACTCCAAAGAGTCACCAAATGCCAACAATACAATGAGTTCTAGCACATCATTTATGCTGAAAACGAGGAGGTGGAACTGATCTAGGTTTTGAGAGTCATTAACTATAGAGTAAATGCATTCCTAACCTTGAAAACCATGCAAGGCATAAGGTAGGAAGATTTTCAACTACTTCTTTGTTTCAATAACTCTGTCTTAACTTCTGATAGAAAGATCAGAGAAAAGATTGACTTTCAAGGCTTACCCTTATCTTTACAATAATTGTCCTGACAGTTTTAAATATTTTCTTTAGTGTAATAATTGTTTGTTTTATTTTTGTAGGTAGAAAGTAGGCTAAAGGTGTCAGTTGATTTTCTAAGTGAATAATTGCTCTTGGTTGATGTATTCGAGGCTGCTTTTAGCCTAAATTTCCTTTATTTCATCATTAAACTTTATTTAAGGCCTGATTTTTCTTTTGGTCTTCATAATTCATCATTTTGTCTTTAACTCTTTATCTGATTGCTTTAAACCTTTATTCATTTGTATTTAACTATGTTTTTATCCTTTAATCTTCATTTAAGCTTTTAATCATTGTCTTTTTCCTTCGGTCTTCAAACTTTAACTGATATTCTCTGCTTCTGTGTGCAGGAGACTTTTTTGGTGCACTGGAGGGTTTTAAAAAGGGATCAACACTCATAAGGCACTGATTGATCATGAATTTTAAACCCTGGATCCCTTTCTTCTTCACTTATAGGCCTTTTGGATCGTCATCCAAGGCCATATCACTGTAAACTTGATTGTGGGATGGCCCTTTGACTTAGGGCCGCCATTAAAACCTGTAAGAAAAAAAAAAACATTTAATAAATCTTGCGTTTGTGGCTAAAACTACTTTTCAGAGGCTTACGGAGGGTTTGGGAGCAATTTTCAGAGGAAGGGAGAATGCGCGGAGGAGAAATTTCATGGTGGAATGATGCAGATGGTGGAAAATTTGAATCAGGGCGTGAAAACAAAGAGGGGCATTTTTGCAGAAAAATGGGTGGTTTTCGCGTTAAAGATAGGCAGTAAGCAGTTTTGTTCCATATGGATGCGATACCATAGGATGGATGACACCTTTCCAGGGCCAAACCACCTTTTTTGCATAGAAAATGAGCATTAATCCTTATGGGTAAAATGAACGTGAAACCGATCGATAGCCATTAGATCTGGAGGAGCCAGATCGACGACTTTGATTGAGCACGATCGGAGAAAGGTGGGGTCGCGGAAATGGTGGGACTGAGGATTGACATCATCCATTTTGTCGGATAGTAAAGTTTGGTTGAGCAGGGTCGGAAGGTGAGGGTGAGCGTGGGCCATTAGATCGGGAGGATCTATGGTCTAGATATTCCTTGCGGGGGTGACGGGATAGGGAATGGTCAAAGGATGAATTAGAGGGGGAAAGACCAAACTCTGTCAGATCGGAAAGATCCACGACTGTGATTTTTTTGGGAAAGTAATTGTGGCGGTTGAAAGAACAAGGGAAGGGGCTTAAAAAGTGGAGTATGGTCATGTGGGGAAAAACGAGACCGGGGTTCTAAGGAAAAGGGGCCAAGGGCTTAGCAGATGGTTGGGCCCTCAGGTCATATAAGGAAGAGGCGAAAGGCTTAAGCCCTAAAGTGGCTTAAGGCCTTATTCATTTAAATGTTGGATTTAAGCCTAAAATATGGGTTTTTTAAAGCCTTTCTTGATGTTACGATAAGGTGGAAAAAGCGTTTAAACCAATATGAAGGGGTTTTTAGAGGAGAAGAAAGGTAAATGAAAAGGGGGAAGGGTTTTTTCAGAGGAAAAAGTGACTGATAGAAAAACAGGGGTAGAAATGATAAGATGAGGGAATGAAATATAGGTAAAGTGATGGGAATAGCTTGAAAACATTTTCTTTTTAAGATGGCAGGATAACTTGGAGAACTTGGGTGAATATTTTCAGTGAATTGATAGATTTAGGATAATGAAGGCAGTGAGATTACTAGAACTCACAATGTTTCTACAAATATTGTTTCTAGAAATATGAGATTGTCAACTTAGTCATCTTTGGATAGGATCAAAATTATTGATGACTAACAAACCCTCCATTAGCTCCCATCATGGCAGCTAGGTATACCCCCTTGGCCTTACTTCAACCTCTAATGCCTTTGCCAAATGACGATCAGTCCAAGATCCCTCATTTCAGAGCGGCTGAATCCATCTCTGCCCAACAACATGTAGATAGGATAAATTACGCCTTTGACTACATGGAAATAGAAGAAGAAACTATTAAAATGAGGATATTTTCACAAAGTTTAGGAGGAGAGGCCAAAAAATGGTTCAAAGCATTAACTCCTAACACAATACATGATCTCCATTCCCTCTACCAAAATTTCATAAACAAGTGGGAAATCAAGAAAAATCCCCTCCAAATCCTTTCTGAATATAACAATCTTAAGAGTAATGTAGGGGAAAGTGTGCAAGATTATTGCACCAGGTTTAACAGTGTCTATAATGCCCTGCCACCTCACATGAAACCCCCACAAGGCCTAGCACTAGTGAAATTCCCTGAAGGCTTTGACCTAGACATGACTTTCCAATTGAGAGAGAGAGACCCCGAAACTTTAGAAGAAATGAAAAGGGAAACTATTAGTGCTGAAGTCAAATTGATTGAAAAGAGAGCTAAGATGTGATCAAAAAGGAAAGTGGCCTATAAATATGAAACCATGCCCTCAACCTCCTCATCTGATACCAAAATGTAAATCCTAATGAGAATAATGGAGAAAATGATAGAAAGAATGAACTTAAATGAAATTACACCTCCTAGGGAAAAAAAAGCCAATTTTCAAAACCGAGATAGACCTCAAAACTTCAGAAGAGACACTCCTCAAATCAAACAAAGGGAAAATGACCAACAAATTAGACCTGCCTTTCAACAAAACTATGTATATGAAGAAGAACGAGAAATTATAGGACCTGAAGAAATCCATATAAACCTAATAGGTTCTGATAGTGAAGATGATGTCTTTCTCACTAAAGAAGAACAAATTTTCTTTTCCTCATATCAAGCTGACACAAACCATGAGGATTCTGAAGATTACCTTAGGAGAAAAAGAACCTAGATTATCCCAAGAAAATCCAAATATACACTGCTGTTAGGAAAGCACCTGAAAGCACCCCCAAGAGGACAACATACACAAAAATTATGGCTAAGAAAGATGATCCAAACAAAGAAAACATCAGCCAAAAAAATAATGATCCAAGCTGCCCTAGTACCTCAACTAGTGGCCCTGAAAAAATCTTGTTGTCTAAAGTCCCAAATCAGTTTCAACAAACTAAACCTGTGGAAAAGGATATGCCTGAGAAAGCTGATATAAATCTGTCTAAGACACAAATACCTTTCAGTTTTGAGGGAGAGATTTCTAAAATCAAGATTACCATGCCTCTCACTAAACTGATTACCCAAGGCACATACAATTCTTCAGTTTTGAAAGTTCTAAACATGGGAAATGATGTCGACACCTTACACTTGGCTGGTGACACACCTAAGCTGTTTTTTGGACCCAAAATAGAAGGAAAATATTAAGAAGGAGTCATTCCCCCTTTCTATATCAGCCTAAACATACATGACAAAGTATTACATAATGTCATGATGGATTCCGATGCCTCTCACAATCTCATGCCAAAAGTTGTGATGGAGAGATTAGGCCTAGAAATAACTAAACCTTACAAAGACTTGCACTCCTTTGATTCAAGTAGGGTCAAGTGTTTGGGCCTAATCAAGGATCTTTGTGTCAACCTCGCACAAGTGCTTGCTAAGAATCTAGTCATGGGCATAGTAGTGGTAGATATTCCCCCCAATTATGGCATGATTTTATCCAGATCTTGGGGAGCCAAGCTTAAGGGGAACCTTCAACTAGGTATGTCCTATGCTACCATCCCTGTTTTTAACCAAACAAGAATATTATACCGAGAGTCACACATGAAATATATGGTTAGCAGTCAAGAAATACCAAACAATACTCCTCTTTATTCTATTCATTCAGATCTTGATTCTTTCATCTTATGTACTGAAGAAGACACTGATGAGTAGGTATATGAAGTTGAAACACATCCAGACATATTACAACAATCAAACCAATATATTCATGGAGGGCTCAAGAATCAAAACTCTAGCAGCCCTGAACAACCATATAATGATAAATCCAACCTTAAATTTCTACAAACTAAAAATGATATTTCAAAACCAGAAATTAGTTTAGAATCTAAGTCAGGTTGCTCAAATGAAGGAAAAACCTCTAGGATAGAACTGTTCCCTTTTCTCAATCTAAAAGAGCTGAAATACTCTCACATGATAGAAAACTTTGGGAATCTAAATCAAAGGAATCTTATGTTTTTACCTTATATAGACACCCCATCATCGTAAAGTTTTGTCCCTCCAGAAAAGTTGTTGACTCTCACAGATATTGATATGAATCCTAAAGGGATGTCTACTGAAATTAATATAGAGGAATATAATGTAGGAAGCCTAGGAAGGCCCAAAATAATTAAGTTTTCTAGAACCTTGTCATTAAACAAAAAACTGAAATACATAAGGTTATGAAAGAAGTTTCAGGATGCTCTTGTATATAGAATTAAAAGCTTAAAGCCTCATGACATAGACATTGTTCTTAAGAGGTCTTCCTCCAAGAAATACAATGAAACCCATGGACAAATGGTGTCATTAACAAAGAAATCCAAAGGATGCTGAATGTGTATAGACTTTAGGTACCTAGGCAAAGCCTCCGTAAAATACAAAAACCCTTCTCCCAAGATAAATCATCCTATGACAGGGGTAGGAGTTTCTAACAGGATGGCATTGTATGGTAGTGTTTCAGGTTACCATCAGATAATACCACTGCAGATGAATCAACATAAACACATTTTCAAAGTTCCTTGGAATAACTACATGTTTAACCAAATGCTTCCTAAGTTATGGAGTGCTGAAGACACCTTCCAAAAAGCCATGGCCCTTGTTTTCAACTTATTCACTATGCTATACATTGATGACATCATCATCTGTTTTGAAGCTGATAAATAACACATTTTTTACCTAAGGAGGACCTTTGACAGAAACAAATGTGGGAAGCAAGACTCAAAGAAGGAATCCCAAGGAGAACATATATTGTTCGAAATTTTTTGGAAAAATCTTTGTACTATGTTTTCAAATGGAGGTAACTATGATTTCTGTTTACAAGAACTAAATGGAAAAAGGGTGTTAGGAGATCCTTTTGAGGATAGGATGATCATGTAACATAGCTGTAAAAAACCTTAGTTTTAAAGGTTTCATTCATTGTACATAAACATTACATGAGGGAAATCACAAAAATACAAAAACATAGAAAAATAGAAAAAGAGGGCAGATTTGAAAAGAGGTAAAGCCGCATACCCAAAAAATAGTACTACTGAAAGTGAGAAACCTTAAATGCCACTACTGGTTCAAAAAGAAGGTCTTGTTTCATTCACCTAGCCTAATCATGGCTGAAACATGTTTTCAATTTATTGTTGATAATTTAGTAAAAGATAGCTGGTAAAATCATTCAAGCTTGACTTGTCAAAATATAGATTAGGAAAGAAAGAAACTGGTTCCACATGCTTAAAACAAAACCCAGGAGAAAAATGGGGATGAATAGCAAATGATATATCACAAACCTTATTTTTCTAAGTCTTTTTTTGTACAAAAATAACATTTGTGTGCAGCTTGTTATTATGCCACAAACCTATGGTAAGTCAAATTGCCTAATCTTGATTTAAACCATGCTTTCAATTTTATGTTATAGCTCAGTGAATAAACCTTGTCAAATAGTTTAATCTTGAAATTTGAGTAGTCTAGGTAGAGAATAAGAGAGTTCATTAGTATAATCTAAACTCTTGGAAGAAATAAGATAGAAGTAGATAGTTTGTTTTTCTTTCAAAAGAAGAAAATGTCAAGGGTTTTCCAGTTCAAGTACACCCAAGGAAGAAGATTTTTTAGGCAAGTAGGTTGGGTAGGTAGAGATGAAGCTGATCCAATCATGTTTTTTTAGATGATTAAGATCACAACTTCAAAGCAAGCATCAACAGGTGAAAAGAGGTAAAAATCTTCCCAATGGATGAGGCATTGGTCTCCAGTAAGCCAGAGATCTGAAAGTTATGGAAACCTCCTGAAAAGGAGCTTCCCTCCCCAAGTGGAGAAATTGTTAGTCATCATTAATTTTTTCCTTTGTAGATGACTAAATGCTTACCCTAGAATTCTAGAAACAAATTTCAAGAACATTGTGAGTTCTAGAAATCTCACTGCCTTCATTATCCTTAAGATAATTTTTCACTATTTCATCATCCCATCATGTCAAGCTTAGCTAACCCATCCCAGAAGACCCATCATGGGCTCATGTCACTCATTTTGTCTTTGTTGTGTCACCTTTGGCCATAAATCCTCTGTTTTTATTTTAGCCTAAACCCCTCCACTGCTACCTAGGACCACCAATCAATCAACTCTCTTATATCTCCAAAATACCTCACGCATTGATGGTCCCAAAGCTATCTCTGTAGGCTCTTTAGATAAACCAAGATCTTTGGATTTTGGATCTTCAACACATCAGTCTATTAAAAGCTCTGTTTTACACTTGATAACCTCAAAGCCAAGTTTCTCAGCCAAAGGGCAAGTCCAAAGAACCTTCCACTAGGTCACCTGGGGTTTCATGAGTCATAGGGTTGGTTTGGTGTCCTAAAAATCTCTGTTTTTCCTGTGTAAAGAGACTTCATTCAAAGAAGAAGAAGGACAAGAAACATGGTCCAAAACTGATAAAAAACCCTTCAAGGAAGGCCTCCTTGGCCAAAGCACAAATTCTGCAAGGGACAACTGCCCTTGTTCACATTTCTGCAAAAATGATCAAGGTTTCCATCAACATAAGAAAGGGTAAGGTAATGGGATGAAATCATCACAAGAAGACATCCAGACCAAAAAAAAGGCAGCAGGCCTGTGTTTAAAGAAGAATCAAGGTTTTGTGATTGATTGACAAGATAGTGTTGCCAAGCAAGGAACCATCATGAGGGCCACAAAGACAGAAGGCACAGTAACACAACCAAGAACACATTGAAGATTTTCAGAAATCATTAATGTATAAGTTAAAAAGGTGAGGTGAACTGAATAAAAATGAATGAACTTGAAAGTGCTATAGAGAACTTAGAAGACAACACTACTTATTTTTATCTAACAACCCTAAAACCTAAGAGTTTGGAAATATGGATAGAAAAGGTCAAGTGAAGATGATAAGTCCTCCTTCATAAACAAGCAGATGAAATTCAAAGGATACCCAAGGTGTTCTCTAGGGTTTATCAAAGCATCACTACTTCACCTGTACTAAAGAGAAAATTTGTGAAGGATAGAAGTATAAGAGATTAAGTTTCCAAAATGCAGTCAGAGGTCTTCAAAATGATCAAGATGAAGAAAGCATGAGGTGAAATATCAAGATGAAAATCATGCTGACCCTAAAATCCATGTTGGGTGATTAAATGTCTGTAAAGGTCCAAACAATGACAAGCAGACCAAAAAACCCTATGTTGTGGCACTCGCGGAAATCAGAAGTGGCCAAAGGAAAAACATGGTAAACTTGATGCACACCTCTCTACCAAAAGGACCTCACTATTAGAAATATTAGTAAAATGTAAGGAACACCTGTTTCAGGTCAATTGTACTTAAGAGGGCCAAAAAGGATAAAAACAGGGTTTTCAGTTTGATGAATATATGCCAAGCAATTTTGAGTAACTGCCTAGAATTTCAAAGGTAAAAGAGATAAAAGGACATATATCTTTTTCAGTCAGCTATCACCACCAAAGAAGAAGAAAATATGCCTTGGAAAAGGCCTTCAAGAAACCCCTGCAAAAGATATGAAGGTTATCTGTCAAATGACAAAAATATTGAACAAACGTAGCAAAAGTGGGTTTGTGGGTGTAATTTATTTCTCTCAAAGAGTATAAAGGTGTTTCAGTTCCATTTCAAATATCATTCATCACTTGGAGAAGAGAAAAAGGGTTTCAAGAGAAAAACAGAGGTTTTCTGGTTATTTTCTGGGCAAGTGTTCTGGCACTACGCAAATCACTAGCGCTACGCAAACACAAGCCAGCGCAGCGCTAACCAGTCATCCGCCCATTCAAATTCGAACGGAGCTGTGCTAATAATCCTGGGAACTATGCAAATATCGAGTGCTATGCTAACGGGACACCCGACTTGCCTGGAGATCGGTAAACCCTGCCTCCACCCGACAACTCTGCACGACAACTCAGGTGCTGCGCTAACGGGCCACCCGTCGCCTTGCACTATTGCTCGAGCACTACGCAAATGCCACCCGACTCACCCAGGAGACTAGAAGACACTACCTCTCGCTCGACGCTATGCTAACCCCCATGCAGGCCTTGCCAGTGCTACACAAAAAACCCGACCCGACAGCATGGGAAGGGCGCTGCACAAATGCTAGAAAACTTCAAAAGGATGAATCTCTTGCCCTAGTCCAATTTTTTGTCCTCCATTTACCTCCAAAGTCTACAAAAGTACCAAAATTAGTAAGTTGGCTCTTTTCCTTGTCCCCAAAGCAAAATTTCAATAAATTTTAAGTATTTTATGGCTTTGAATTTCAAACCCTAAGTGGGTAAACCCTAGGGCCTTCATACAAAACAAGCCTTTTTTTTTAAGAAAAGCCTCCTTGAGACTAGCTTGATGTCAAGGGTGAGTAAGTGAGGGTGGTTGCAATACACCTTTGAGAGGACCTCCTTGAGATGCAAGGCAATTAAACCCTAAGAACCCTAGCCTCCACACCACTCATTCTCCAAAGTTGACTCCATCATCATCTTCACCTTGTTTCATCAAGCCCCAATTTGCAAACTAGTATCTCCCATCACCATGTCAGGAGCTGAGAACAGTAGTGGTAGTGATAAAGGTCAAAGGGCTTTGAGAACAAAACATAAGGGAGGAAAAGTAAACAATATTGGAGCCTCAAATCATAATGGCCATCACCTCCTCTCCTAGGATCTTGTCATGTTTTCAAAATACAAGATGTTTTCAATTTTGTGAGATGGTCAAACAAGTAAAAATCCATCCTGAGCTTACAAGGCTCCTCATTATCAATTTACACAACAAGCACTCAAGCCTTGGAGGAGTGGAATTTGAGATCTCAACAGGTGCCATCTCTGAGGCCACAGGTATCCCAGCTATGGGTGAAAAATGGTTTAAAAAGGGAAAATTGGACAAAGACATTTTAGAGCCATTTATCAAAACAAGGTATAGATGAGGCAACAAAACAATTTTCCCTTTATCACATCTCAAACACAGATTTGCCTCCTTGATTTTGGTTATCATGATTGTTTCACATGTGAGGGGAGGTACTCTAGGCTCTATACCTATGATGTCAGACTCCTCATGCATTTCACAGGGGTTAAGGTGATAAACTTACCCTAATATCTCTATAGAAGCATTGAGAAAATGTCTTCTGTTGTCCGGAGGAGGAATCCCACACAAAAAATGCATAGCTTGTTCCACCATTCCCTGATCAAGATGTTGGTCTTACATCAATTGGAGCAACAGAGTATACCTTATGATGTTTTCGTAACCCACGAGGAATTTAAAAACCCACAGCCTCCTCAACAACCAAATCTTCCTTCCTCGTTTGCACAAGTACCCTCACCATAGGCAAACCTCCCTTCCTCTCCTTCTCTTGGTGCATCAGGTGAAGCAGGAAGTGGAAATGAAGAATCACAAGAAGATCAAGGTGAAGATGATGAAATCAATGAGGCAGAAACATAAATTAATGAAGAAGAGAAAGAGGGAAATGATGTTGAAGAAGAGGGAGATGAACATGGCAGTGATGAAGATAAAAACAGTGAGAATTTGGAGGAAGGCAGTGATGGTAATGATACCATTGATTCAACCCAAAGTAAAGAAAGTGATCATGCAAATGAACAAAGTAATGACCAAGAAAACATTGATGAAAGAGAGGAGGCTGACAGTAAAAAATACGGTAAACAAAACTCTGCCACCATGGAAGAGGATGCTGGAGGAAATGAAGAAGAGACAGAGCAAGCAGATCATAGTGAAGATGAGTTTGATGACAATGTTGGGAACCAAGAAGATTATGATGAGGTAGAGTCCATGGAAGAATCTAATGAGGTGGAAACATAATTTTATGAAGGAGACAATGACAAAGAAAATGACACTAATAGGACAGTTAGTGAGGAAAAGGATAGAAAAAGAGAAAGTCATGATAGTCATGACACTAATCAGCTTCTTAGTGACAATGAGTATGACAACAGTGCAGAGGATGATGAAGAAAAGGACCTTAATGATGAACAAATCCAGGATGAAGCAAGTGTAGGGGCTGATAATCCTAATGAAGGCTAAAGCTACAGCACAAAAGGCAACAAGGAGGGTAATGATGATGATGGTGTTGAAGGTCAAGAAGGCATTGATCAAACAGATCATGAGATAACTAATGAGGATCATAGTGAAATTGAAGGAGCTGATGACAACACTAAGGGTCACAACCATGATGAAAACACTTTCAAAACCCCCATCACTCCTCTCACATGCACATACCACAGAGGGCCAAGACAAGTGTTTGCTGTCTCCAAAAGGCAAGGGGCCTTGCCATCTGCATCAACTCCAAGGCTTGAAAAGGGAAAGGAAAAGATGGAAAAGGGTAAGCAGCAGGTAAAGGTGGAAGAAGAGGATCCTAAAGTAGAAAGGGATTTTGAACTTATCCATATAGACAGTGATGAAGAAAATGAAACAAGAATTTTAAAATCCCTCCTCCAAAACATGAATGCACAAATAAAAGACCTAGATGCTAAGTTACAGAGTGAAAAGGATGCCATTCACTTCTATCAAATACAAAACAAGAAAATGAGTGCCCAACAAGCCATCTATGAGGCTAGAGCACTCAAAGCTCGGAAAGAAGCCCAAAAAGCACAATTCAAACTCTAAGAATACATGGGCCCATATGAAGAAAGTGAAGGTGAAGAGGAACAGTCTAGGAAGAGGCCAAAAACCATGGGACTAAGGAAAGCATTGGAAAAATAGAAGGAAGAGGAAACAACCCTAGCAGAGAAACATTCCCTCACTGAACTCCTTGCTATGGAAATTGAACATGATTGGGAGTCATGGCTTGAGAGGGAAAACATACACATAGAGGCCAAGCTAAAGAAGGAAAATGACGGCTTAGAGCTGCAAAGAAAGATGACAAAGTATTATGCCAAGAAACACAAGCTTGTTTATGCCAAACTAAAGGAAGCCCTTCTTGAAGTCCAAACCCTAAAGGAGGAAAAATATCATGACAGCCTTGGATTTTTGGCTGAAGCTTCTTAGCAGTTGTCCAAGACCCCTTAAGGAAGGTCTCCACCAATTTTGAGAGATTTTAGAGAAATTCTTGTTTTTTGTGATTTTCAAGGCTCATTAGCGCAGTGCCACTAGCGCTATGCTAACACATGGAGCATCTTCAGGAGGAGAAATTGAAATTTTTGGATTTCTCACACTTAGTAAATTATTCTCACCAAGTTTTGGATGATTTGGAGCAGATTTGACCCCTCAAAAGGTTAAAAAAACTCACTTTTTTCAACTTTCTGCCACTGTTTTGGGCTTGGCGCTGCGCAAATGAAAATATTGGGATTTTTGAATTTTTGACTAGGTTACAGCAGCTGGATTTGGAAACTAAAATAATTTTTGGAAAGTAGACTCATCAGGATTTCCAACGAGCCATCACGAAGCCAAATCCAACATCAGGAAGGGGTCCAAAACTTAGTTGCAAAAGACCCTATTTTCTACTGAAAGTGGCGCTGCGCAAATGGACTGTTTAATGTGTTTTGGACCAAAAGTCAACAAAACACACTCATTTATTTCAAAATCATTTTTAAGTGTTTTTTGAAGAAAATCACTATATAATTAGGTGCAAGAAGTTATTTTGACATTTATTTCATGATATATTTTGTGCCTTGTGCCTTGCATTGTCTCTTAGGCATAAATGACATTTATGAGTGATTTTGACATTCTCCAACCCTATCTAGGGTTTTTTCCCTCCTTTGCTAAGTTAAATAGAGCATGAAGGTTTCATTTTAAATGTTGGAATTTGATGAGTTTTGAGAGAAATACATGGTTTTCATGAGCTTGGAGAATAAATTGGTGTTGTGAAGTTGATGAATGGCTTGCTTGGATTGATGATGGAGAAGCTTGTTTGTAGGATTACTTAGCTTAATTAATGGTGATGTACTCTTAATTTTTTCATGTTTTCTTGTTGTCATTATGTTTCATACTTCTTTGTTGCTATAAAACAGAAAAGTATAGGTTGAGAAATGCTCCTTGAAGCACCTTAGTCCTCCTGCTTTCTATGGCCTTAATGTTTTCCTATGCTGGGTGTGTTTGAATAATTCTTAGTTGCTCTTCAAGCCTCCTTGTGCTTGTTCGTTTCCTCTATGGATTAATATTCTAGTTTACAAATATGATTCATGGTAAGCCCTTCTTGTTTGAAACTATCTAAACTCTGTCTTGAAACCTCTCTTTGAAGTACGGCTTGCTAGGTTAAGTCAAAGAGGTCTTGTTTTGATCTTGCCCTTTGCCCATGCCTATCAGTTTTTCTCAGAGTTCTTTGTAGCTTAATCAACAATTTTTAGGAGTTCCCTCTTTGATTGATGAAAGTTATTGTGTCATCTTATATGTTTTCTAATTCTGAAGGTGAATTTACTAAAGTTAGATAAGCTCTTATGCTTTCTATGTTTCACTAGAATGTTTATCTTGGATATTTGTTTGTTTAAATATTATCATTGAGTAAATGGTTTTCCCTATCTCATGCTTAGTATCTTTTGCTTATCATATTTAAGACCTTCTTGTTCATGGGTAAATGACAAAGGATAATTCAGTGCCCTTTGCCCTACCTTGTTTTTCCCAAACTTGATGTCCACCTCACTTCACACATTACCTTAAGGATCCATTAACCTTGATAGATTGGCCCTGCTATGTACTCTGATTCATTATTGATACACTCATGACTTTTATTGACTCCATAGCCCAATTATTTAAAGACCTCTCACTACACCTATTCTACCTGTTCATCTTACCCAACCAAAACAATAAACAAACCCTACACTTAACAACTAGCCTAAAATCAACCATCAAAATCAAATAAGAACACATCCCTTGCATACAATAGAGAGATCTCTCTCTGAGTCCAGGAAGGCTAGGTCCTAGGACCCCAAAGATTGGTTCCATGTTACCCTGTCATTTGGCATACCAATATTCCAAATCACGAGACCCTAACAGTTTCAAAATAATAACATATTGGCTTACCATGTTGGATAAAAAATTCTCCCATAGCATATTCTCTTGCATTGGTTTTAATTTCAAATGGCTAATTAAGATCTAGAAGTGCTAGAATTGGTATTGTATTGATTTTATGTTTCAATGTGTCGAAGGATTTCTATTTCTTGCCTCTCCACTGAAAGACCTAGTTCACACTTGTGAAAGCATGTAATGGTGCTGCAATGAATGAGAAGTTAGAGATAAATTTTCTCCAATATTGGGTTTCTACAAAAAAGATCCTAACTTCTATTACATTTTTGGCTTTAGTCCAATTCACAATAACATCTCCCCGGATGCGGGTGACAGTAGGGGTACGAATGACAATCACCTCTCCCACGACCATGAGGACAAAGATCTGCAGTGCAGGTCCTTTCCCTATGTGGATCCTCATGCTAGCAATCATCTACATGAGATGAAAAGGATAAGGTATGATGAAGACACGCTTGGACAACGTCACCCCCTCCAAGGTATCTCTCTGCAGCAATTGTCCTAAATGATTACCTGGATTGACATGCCGATTGGCCATATCTCTTCACTCGAGCCCACTCATGAAAACGGTTATGGCACGCAGCTGCGTGCAAGGCTCAATCATGTTCTACCCCTTGGCATGTATCACAAGTGTTGGGCCAGAATTGTGAATTATGAATAAAACATGCTTCCCTAGACAGATGAAAATCTAGAACAACAGATTAAAGACTATACGACTACCTTTCCTAACTCAAAACAAACACACAAAAAGGATTAGAGGCTTACTTGTAATCCAAGCACTTCTAAATGGCTCCTTCTGTCGCTTCCGTTGTAGCTTAAAATTCAAGCGGCTTGTAGGAAAAATGCTTCCTGCAAGAAATAACACTAAAACATCAGAAGATAGTAATAATACAGATGTCTATTCAAGTTAGTTAGCTAAATCAATAAATCATAAACAATATACGTAAAATAAGATCTTTCAATATGGAAAATCAAAGCCAATACATATGCATATAGGGAAAAATAAGTTGTATTATTTTTTGATGATAGAAGGAGAGGTTACAACCAAATGAATTATTTGAAGTACCCTTTCAGCTACGATCCTCAGCCCCATCACAGTATAAATCTCTCTAGTAGCTGTTACACAAATATAACTCTCAATTGAAAATCCTCCAACATTTCTCTACTCAAATTATTCCTTCTCAAACACTCATATCTATGTTCAATTTATAGATGAACTTAAGGTAGTTTTGCAATGAATTACTTTCTAGTAATAGGAAAGACATGTTCCCAGTCATGTAGATGTCAAATGGACACTTGGATTCGAAGCTTGACACATGTGAACTCTTGTAGAAGGCACTGGCCAAGTGGAGATTATGGAAAAATGAAAATTTTACTCCCAATGTGACCAACACACTCATATATGTTGGGAAGTACTTTGCAGAGTAGCCTTGCATGGGGATACCTACATATGCAATGCATTTAGTCCCCTTAGAGGCAGCGTTGGTGAGCTCCCACATGCTATATAATAAACTTCAAACCTTGGAAACCTTTGCTTGATGAAAGTCATGCCTGATTTGTCTTGTTCTTGCCTTAGGGCATGTAGCAACTTGAAATGATAGGGAATGATAGACCCTTATTAATTGGTCCTAGAGATGATGCCCAGTTAACTAGGTCATTAGGAATGATGCAAAAATTGACCTATAACAATTGCCCCCTAAAGCATGACGTAAAAATAATAAAAATATTTGATTGAGATGCTTTACAATGTGATGGGCTGGAGATGAAGCAGAGTGGTCACCTGCATTAATATTACAATACATTACATCATGATATATCCTATTTGATCATAATTTCTGAGGGTAGGCATTCCCATGTTCAACACATAAACAATCTAATAACATGTACATAATCCAGAAATTCGTCGACATTAGAATGTTGCCCAATGCATGCATGCCTACAGATATAGGACGATGTTTGGATGAAAATTTGTATGTAAGGTCACTGTACAGATGATGTGTACAACAATCCTAAAATCACATCCCGAATGGTTGAAACTAGATTTGAGGTCTTCTTATCTCTTTCACTCGATCATTCGGGTACAAGTCTAGCCATGTGAATATATGATTTGTCGTCGAACATGGAAAGACATCGTTTTATTACCAGCCAATGATGTGAGTTGTTAACAAACACGAGAGAAACACCATTAATGAAAATGGCCCTCAAGGTACTGCAGTACATTTTGTAAGGTGTGAATAGATGATTTGATGTCGAACGCCAAATAAAATATTTCGGTCAAAAGTCCAGAAGCGAGGATCTTGTCAATGCTGTAACAAGCGTCATGGTACTGGAATCTGATGTTTCTAAGTGAACTTCATGGATATTGATTTGTTGTCGATAGGAAGTCACCTTATTGCAAAACGAGAGTTACTGATTTCAGAGACAAGGGTATGACTTGATATAGAAATTTTCAGGGATGACGGTCATGAGAATAAAGGTTTACGAGTATTGTAGAAGGATGAGTGTATTCTATTAGCCCCCCTATGAAATTCTTGACAAGCAAGCAGGGGGCTAGATAGTTTTGGAGCCTTCAAGGAATGCATCTCCCCTAAAGACACATCATCCTTGAAGTCTTCTGCAAGCCTCTACTTCCAGTGCAATCCCCTCTGCTTCTTTGCCATCTAAAGCCTCACCAGTTATAGAATTCTGCTCCTCAAAAGGCCCATCATTGCCCCTCACATCCTTGCAAAATACCACATCTTTGTCATTTTTCCTCTTTGTCAAGATTCCCCTTTTCCCCTCTCTTTCCCCCCATTAACCCCCCAAATCCCCTTCATTCACCTATCGTTCCCCTTTGTTGGTGTCAGATTGCATTAAAAACAAATTAAAATATATTTCATACATTTGGGTCCTAGCCCCTTCGGCCATAGCCTCGCACTCCTTATCGTCCACAGGACCCAGCGCCAGAACCACCCGCCAGAGCAAAGGGCGCTTATTCCCCATTTTCTATTGGGCACGTTGTCATCTGTTGATCGTGGTTGATCAAACAGTGAGAGTTAAAACCCGATGCCCCCCTGTTTCTCCGTTCACTTTCCGCAACGTGCCATCTCCATCCATTTCCACGAAGATCTGACGGTCCACAGTTCTCCCGCCAGTGGTCCCCGCCCGTGCACTGTTCCAAACCTGCCGGTTTCCATCGCACTGCTTATGCGCGGCAGGCGGTTTCTCTCCAACGCCCAGCGATTCCATACATCTGCCGACATGTGTCTTCTGTACGACGGCAAAACCGCCATCTCATCGTGCATTATCCTTCGGACCAAGCCACGGAGCGATATGTGTAACACCCATTCGATCTGTCGACGCCCATCCGACGGCTATCATACCTCGAAGCTGCGCACGACGTAACCCCCCGTTCATCGCACCTACTGGCCCACCGTCTGTCGCCCTTCGCCGTCGATCTCCACCATGATCGACGGTCCAGATCTATTCGCCCTCCGTTGACCATCCCCTCGGTCTGCCCCACCACGTCACTCGCGCCACGTGTGTCCACCGTACACTCGTTCTTTCTGTCGCATGTAACATTCAAAGTCAGGTCTTTTAAGGTTATTTCGTTCAAAACGTTTGCTGCTGCAGTCTGCCATCTTTCCTGTTTTCCACTTCGCACTGTGTTCTTCCACCGCAGTCTACTGTTATTTCACCATGGCACCATTCTGCACGACCCTCCTCATCATCTCCATTGTGTCCGCCACCCTGGTGTATGTTTTCTTAACCAGTTTTCGTATCTTGCAGGGTTTGCAACAGTTAATGACCGCCATGATCGCCCAGTTTTCTATGCAGCGGCCCAGAAATGCAGAGAGGCCTTGTACCTAGATACATTTAATGAAAAATGGCCCGGAAAGGTGAAGATAGGACGTTCATTAAAGGAACAGGGTTCAGACTCTGCGGAAAAGCTCCCGGCACCATTAAAGCTCAAGCTAACCTGACAGAAGTAGAGATAGAGCGGCAAAGTGTTTCAGTACAAAGAAAAGAGATTAAGGCATGCCAGAGAAAATCTTGAGCCTTAAATCTGTAGTTTAAAGAGGCAAAGCACCAGTTCGAAGACCCCAAGGACCGATCAAAGGTCCTGAGCACAAGTAAAAGGTAACATCAGGGTTTATTCGTCAGCAGTATGTTTTTCTTCATGAAGGACAGGGCACCCATACAACTTTTATTATGCACTGTGCCCCTGAAGAAATTTCCACCAGACAGCAGATCGAAACTACCAGAGCATTTGATTCACAGCATGGAAAACCCAAGTATCATTTATTTCCATTTTGTTGACACATCAGAAGTACTACAAACCACCGCAGCCAAAGTACACCAAAAGACATGCCTGGAGTAAATAGAGATCATATTTTCGCCCAAAGAATGCCAGGGATTAAATGCTCAAAATATTAAACAGAATGGGCCTCGACCCTCTCTCTTTTCAGAAGTTTTAATACGACATTTAGTTCCTCACCTACCTCTACTACTTCTCTTCAGCTATAAAACTAAGAAAGAAACATTGTAAAGGTGGTTGATGAGATATCAAAGAAATGCAATCATTTCCCCTTGAGACAAGTTCTCTGTGTAATATTGTAAGATAGGCTGAGATTTGATGTATTCAAACTGAATGTTCAAGCTGTGGGCAATGTTGTACCTGATTGGTATTTTTTTTAATATGATAAGCACATTTCTTTGGATCCTGATCTAAAGCAGCTGGTGATGTTTTCCTATCTCTGTGTTTTATTTCATTTCATTCCATTTCTTCAGGCTCGCATCAGAAGTTTGACATAAAATTTACCCTTGTTAGGTACCTTATGTTGCTGCTCTCCCAGCCTTTTATGTTTTCCGCTTATATGTGTATCTGAATATTGATTTCAATTGATTTAACCAGTGTAGTGGATGTTATTGCCTGCTCTCTGATGTATGGATTAATGGAATCTATGTTCAGATGTTCTTGTTAGGATTTGGTTGAATGAGTTGAGAACACTGGGAGGTCTAGAACCCTGTCTTTGCCTCACTAGGATCTTTCCATCTTGATTAAGCCTTTCTAAGATCCCTTGTTTTGCCTCTGATTTAGTCCAAGAAGGTCTGGATTTAAATGACCTCTGACCTGATCTATAGATAGAATTGGATGGTTCTTCCCCTTTCACTCTTAGTCCTTAATGTTCCATTCCACCCTTCAATTCAAAGATCCAAATGTTTTAGATGACTAGCCCAACTGAAAGCTTGCACATTGAACAACAAGTAAACCCTTTCTTGACTCCATTTCCCAATGGCCTTGATGTTCTCTGAGTTATCCGTCTTAGCCTAATTTCCCTCTATGCTCACCCTTGTCTTATATTGGACCTTCCTTTCCTAATTCCCAACAACCAAACATCAAATGATCAAACAAACAAACCTTGTGCCTATAACTAGCCTAAAATCTTAACCTTTGAGCCTTAAAGACATATACTGTGGCTATTATAGAGAGATCCCTCTCTGGACCTAGGAGGGCTAGATCCTAAGGTCTAAAAGTGGTTCTGATGTTGTCTCATCTTTTGGTCTTGCCAACCTGGCCAAAACATGGGAACCCCAACATAATGGTGACTCCGCTGGGGAAAAATTGAGTGCATTACACTTTGAACATCCCTCGGCATTCAAAACCCACCATCTCTGGTTAGGTTGGATGTTAGTCACACCTCTTCTCGGACAACCTCAATATCATTGGTTGTGTTCTCTTGCACTCCTAGATAGAGCTTGGACAGGGCCAGGTAGCCTCCGGATCTCATCCTCCTTTGGAGGTGACATATCTGGTAAATTCCCTCCCAGTCGATCTCTGGTTAGAGCTTGTTGTGTTCTGAGGTTATCCTTGAAAGGTGATAGTGACTGAGCATTGTGGTGGACAGTGTGACCCCTTAGACATACCCTAAAACTTCCACCTGGCGACTCCATAGTTCCTAAAGATCAAAGACTCCACTGGTGATCAGTAGGCCTGCTGGTTATATTGGTTTCACATAAGACTCCACTGGGAGACCTACCTTCATAACAACATCAACCACAACAGAAGTAATAAGTAGGGTTAAGCTGCTTGGTTAGAGATATAAAATCCTGGCTTTTAGGACCATTCACACAAGAGCTTTCCCTAATCCTAATCCACCTGAAATAGTTGATAACCCTGAGAGCATTCTCAAAGGATCTCCTGCACCTAAAATATCAACTATTTACAGCCGCATCCATACAGCTAACTCTACTCTAGAAGACCTTACAGCTCTATCACGCCTTCATCTTGACCTAGACCTACCAAACGGTTTACCTAGAACTAGGTTATTCAATCATTTAGACCAGCCAGACCCTGAGCTTCACAGTTCACCATCTAATAGTGGTCAACACACTAGGGACAGAAGGACCCTTCCATCTACACCACCTGATATCCACTTCATTCAGAACTTGGGGCTCTCCCACCCTAGATCTGCCTAGCAAGCCTCTGCTGGTCATAATATCCCTGTCATCCATATACCAGCTGCTCAAGTTAACCCTTTACCTCATCAGAATATCATCATGGCAGCCTGGTATGCACCCCTGGTTTTGCCCCAGCCCTTGTTACCCTTTCCCAATGACTATCAATCAAAGATCCCTCACTTCACTACAAAAGAAGCCACAACTGCTCAACAACATGTAGATAAGATGGAGCATTCCTTTGACTACATGGAAATAGACGATGATACATTCAAAATGAGAATCTTTTCCCAAAGCTTACAAGGTGATGTAAAGAAATGGTTCAAAAGCCTACCTCCAGGAAGTATCCAAGACCTTCCTTCCTTATATAAGACTTTCATCAACAAATGGGAAGTCAGGGCTAACCCTCGCCAACTCCTAGCAGAGTACATGAGCCTTAAAAATAATTTAGGGGAGAGTGTCCATGATTACTC
Organism: Pinus albicaulis; assembly: GCA_034641835.2. Taxonomy (NCBI): domain Eukaryota; kingdom Viridiplantae; phylum Streptophyta; class Pinopsida; order Pinales; family Pinaceae; genus Pinus; species Pinus albicaulis. The sequence continues at coordinate 1,232,592,379 of CM076577.1, forward strand.
CACAATATTTAACAACATTTACAACGCCCTCCCCCCTCATATGAAACCTCCACAAGGTATGGCCCTAGCAAAATATCCTGAAGGCTTTGATGCTGATATGGCCTATGAGCTGAGGGATAAAGAGTACACCACATTAGAAGACATGCAGAAAGGAGCCATAACTATAGAAGCGAACCTGATTGAGAAGAGGGCGAGACTGAGAGCTGAGAAGAGGGTAACATATAGGGATGACAATGTAGCCTCCATTTCTGACCCAAACTATGACAGACTATCCAAAAATGTGGATAGGCTACAACAACTAATGGAAAAAATGGCTGTCACAGTCAGTAATCAAAATCAAATCCAAAACCAGAACCAAAACTTTAGAAGAAACAACAAAACTCCCAACAGACAAAAAGAATCAGATCAACAAATTATTCCCCCTTTCCAAAACTTTCTAGATGAAGATGAGGGAATCATAGAAGAGTCTGAAGGGAATGAAATAAACATGTTTGAAGTAGACAATTCAATCCATAACTGTCACTCAGAGGAAGATCAGCCCTCACCCTCTTATGAGGAGGAGTGGTTGAGGTCCGAAGATTACAGAATTGGATTTGAAAATGCTATCATGCAGGTCAGAGAACAATACGAACTTAGGAGAAAAAAGAACCTAGACACTCCCAAACCAAAGGCTCCTGAGGTTACCATAAAAAAAACACCTGAGAAAAATTCTAGAGCAACTGCTGAGAGTAATAAAACAGCAGCTGAGAGTTCTAGAAAAAACAAGGAAAAAGACAACCAAGACACTGAAAAACAAATCCAACCAACCAGCAGCACTAGCAGTGCAGCTAGTGCTCCTGATAAAACTATCCCTAACCCTGTACATAGCGAGAAATCACAAACTGATTCTACTACCAAGGCAGTAGCAAGAAAAACGGAATTGAGCGTTCCAAAGAGTCAGTTTGCTTTCAATTTGGAGAGTGAGATTGCGAAAATCAAAATCTCTATACCATTATCTGAGTTGGCCACTCAGGATGTATATAAAGGCCAAATTTTGAAAGCATTAAATCTAGGGGAAAACAACGATACTGTAAATCTGAATGATGATCAACCTGCCATCCTGTTTGGTCCAAATATTGAGGGGAAGTTTTAGGAAGGGGTAGTTCCACCCTTTTACATCAGTATCAACATCCACGATAAGATTCTCCATAATGCAATGCACGATTCTGGAGCATCACACAATCTAATGCCTAAGGTAGTCATGGAAAGGCTAGGCCTAGAGATAACACGTCCATACAAATATCTATACTCATTCGACTCTAGCAGAGTAAAATGCCTCGGCCTAATTAAAGACCTGTGTGTGAGTCTTACTCAGATCCCTGCCAAATGCATGGTCATGGATGTTGTGGTGGCAGATGTGCCACCTAAGTATGGCATGTTACTATCTAGATCATGGGGAGCAAAGCTGCAGGGTACCATGCAAATGGATGGAACCTATGCCACGATTCCTATCTTTGGCCAACTTAGAAGACTGTATAGGGAAGCGAAGATGAAATTATTAGTCAGCAGCCCCGAGAAGCCTAAAAAATCTCCTTTATACTCTGTACACACGGATCTCGACTCCTTCATCCTTTGTAATGATGAATCCTTGGAGGAGTCAGAATCTGAAAACATAGATACAAACGCAGAGGCTAAAAGCACATACCTAAACATAGTGGCCACTTTGGAGGAAATCGAAGAAGAAAACAACAATGAAACCTGTAGGATATGCGGTGGGGACCTGACTCCAAATGAACAAGAAACAGAACGTAAACAACCTTCTAACCAGACCCCTAAACCTCTTACATTTCATGAAGAACAAAGTGATCCACATCCTAGTGAAGACCCCATAGTGCAACATAATGGCGAGCCCCTGTGGGAGATGAATTTCGATGGGTCTTGTACTAGGAAAACTGCTGGAGCTGGGGTGTGGATAGGTAACACAGAGAGTGATCACGCTGAGAGCCATGCTGTAAATCTGCATTTCAAATGTACAAATAATATTGCAGAATACGAAGCTCTTATCCTTGGCCTAAATCTGTTGAAAAAATTAGGAGCCCACAGGATAGCTGTACGAGGAGACTCAGAATTGGTCATAAAACAAGTAAACGGTGAGTATTCAACAAAATACCCCAGGCTTAGGGCATACAGGAATGATGCCATGGATATACTGAAAACGTTTATGGAATATGAGCTAGTGTTTGTCCCTAGGGGTCAAAATGTCATTGCAAATGGATTAGCTTGCCTGGCTAGTTCATATCCTAAGACTCCAGCTGGCTAACAAATCATCATTCAGACCAAATTCAGACCTGCAGTGCCAGACAATGAAAAATATTGGCAGGTCTTTGAAGGAGATAAACAGATCGAGGATTTCTTGATAGGTAGAAACGAGTTTGAATTTTCTAATTCAGACTCTAAATCTGAGGACATCTGCCTGAGTGAAGAATCCTTTGATGAAGAAACCCCACCTTGTAACATAGAAATAAACATTTTTTCCCTAGAAACTGGAAGTGCAACCATAGAACATGAAAACGCCGATAGTGAGGAAATGGAGGTGCTACAGGTCAAAGATAAGAATATACCCAAAGGCCTGGCACCCTTGGAGGACCTTTTTGACTTTGATGATGTAGCAAAAAATCCCACTTTAGAACATGCAGATTCAGACGTAGAAGAATGCAACATAGGCACTAGAGATAAACCCAAAATGATTAAAGTGGCTAAGTCATTACCTGCAGACATGAAGCAAAAATACATCGACCTTTTCAAGGAGTTCATTGATGTGTTTTCATGGAGCTACGAAGACTTAAAGGCCTATGAAACCAACATCATACAACACAAGATACCCCTGAAAGAAAATAAGAAGCCTTTCAGACAAAAAATTCGAAGAATAAATCCAAAACAATTGCCTACTGTTGAAAAAGAGATTAAAAAGATGTATGATGCAGGCATAATTGTCCCTGTGAGGTTATCTGATTGGGTATCAAACCTAGTGGCTGTGAGAAAGAAGACAGGGGAGATCAGATTATGCATAGACTTCAGAAATCTCAACAGAGCCTCGCTCAAAGACAACTATCCTTTGCCAAGAATGGAACACATCCTTCAGAAGGTAGTAGGCTCTAAAAGAATCTCCCTCCTAGATGGTTTTTCAGGGTATAATCAGGTCCTAGTACTCCAAGAAGATAAACTCAAAACAACTTTTACCACCCCATGGGGCACCTTCATGTATGTGAAAATTCCCTTTGGACTGATGAACGCTGGGGCCACCTTCCAGAGAGCGATGGATATAGCTTTCTCAAATGAGATAGGACACTTCATAGTTATCTACTTGGATGACTTGACTGTCTTTTCCAAAACTGAAGAAGAACACCTGAAACATCTGAGGAAAGTTTTTGAAAAATGTAGAAGGTATGGTATGTCACTGAATCCTAAGAAAACTGTGTTCGAGTTGCAAGAAGGTAAAATTCTTGGCCACATTATATCTGAGAAAGGAATCAAGATAGATCCACAGAGAGTTGAGGGAATACTACAAATCACACACCCAAGAAACATCAAGGAGTTACAGTCCTTCATTGGGAAAATCAACTTCCTTAGAAGATTTATTCCCAACCTAGCAGAACACCTTAGAAATATGACTGACATGCTGAAGAAGGGTGTGGGAGTTAAATGGACTGTCAGAGTGAAACAATCTTTCGAATCTGTCAAACTTGCCTCACCCAAGCTCCTGTTCTGATTAGCCCTGATTTCTCGAAATATTTCCTGATATTTTCGTTTGCCTCCGAGCATACAGTGGCTGCAGTTTTGCTGCAGAAAAATTTTGAGGGTAATGAACAACCTTTTTCCTTTTTCAGCAAAGCCTTAAGAGACGCACCTTTGAAATTCAACATTATGGAAAAACATGCCTACACTCTGGTTAAGGCCTTGAAAGACTTTAGGGTGTACATTCTGCATTCTCACACCATTGCTTATGTGCCAAATATAGTGGTCAAGGATATCTTGTCCCAAGACCCTGATGGGAAAAGGGGAAAATGGATTGCTACAATCTTAGAATATGACCTCGAGATAAAACCCACCAAGATGATCAAGGGGCAGGGCTTAGCCAAACTAATGGCTGAATTAAATCTGCAGGCCCTGGATATTAACATGGTGAATGCCTTGGATGAGTAGGAAAGCCTACCTGGTACCACTATAGAAGAGAAATTCCAAAACTCTCCATGGTATTCTTATATCCTTTATGTCCTCAACAATCTCAATGCCCCTCCGGAACTGTCAAAAACTAAGGCCAGATTCACAAAACTCAAAGCCAAAAATTACTGCATCCCGAATGAAAACTTATACTGGAAAAATCCAAATGGCCTATTGCTGAAATGTTTGTCTGAAACTAAAGTTGAAAATGTTAAACAAGAATTTCATGCTAGAGAATGTGGAGGCCACCTGAGTTGGAAAGCCACAGAAAATAAGATACTCAGGGCTGGTTATTATTGGCCTACACTGTTTAATGATGTCCATAAAATGATAACTGCTTGCCACAAATGCCAGATCTTTGAAGGAAAAAGAAAACTTCTTCCCCTCCCTTTACAACCCATTACAGTTGAGGGTCCTTTCATGCAATGGGGACTAGATTTTATAGGGGAAATTCATCCGGCCTCTTCAGGAAAACACAAATGGATCTTGACAGCCACTGATTATTTCACTAAGTGGATAGAAGCCATCCCCACTAGGAGTGGCATAGACTCTGTCATTATTAGGTTCCTAGAAGATCATATCCTCTCTCGGTTTGGTTGTCCAAGGAAAATAATCACCGACAATGCTGCTGCTTTTGGATCCTAGAAAATGGTTGATTTTTGTCACAGGTACCATGTCACGCTTGGTCATTCAACTGCCTATTATCCTCAAGGTAATGGTTTGGCTGAATCATAAAATAAGAGCCTAGTGGCAATCATCAAAAAGATATTAGAGGAAAACAAAAAATCTTGGCACAACAAGCTGGTACATGCCTTGTGGGCTGACAGGCTTACTACAAAGAAATCCATTGGCATGTCACCATTCCAGCTAGTCTATGGGATAGAAGCAGTATTTCCTACCAGCCTTGGAGTTCCAGTAATCAAACTTGTCCAAGAGATCCAATCAGAAGAAGACAACATGATAAGAAGGATAAATCAGACAATCCATGTTCAACAAACAAGGGAGGAGGTATATAACAGAGCTGTCAGAGTTCAGGAAAACATTAAAAAGCTATTTGACAAAAGAACCAAAGCTGCTGATTTCAAAATTAGTGACAAGGTTCTAAAGTGGGACTCAAGAAGAGAGGACAAAGGTAAACATGGCAAGTTTGACAGCTTGTGGCAGGGTCCATACATTATCCAAGCTACTGTGGGCCCAAATGCATTTTTTCTACAAGAACTTGATGGTACAGAGCTGTTTGGGGGTCTTGTCAATGGTAGGATGCTCAAACATTACTTCTGCTAAACTTCAATTTCCAGTTTCATTCTTCATTGTATATACCATTGCAGTTTATTTCAGGAAGGAGAAAGGTATCGTAAAAAAAAAAAAAAAAAAAAAAAAAAAAGAGAGAGAGAAAAAGACAGCTGGTCCTAACATGCTCAAAATCTGGACCAGCAAAGAAAAGAAGAATCAGCTCAAACACGCCCAAAACTAGAGCTGAAATCAAAGAAAGGAGGTGACTCTAATATGCTAAAAACCCGAGTCACAAAGAAAGAAGGATGTTTTGAAAGTTGTAGATTTCATGCCTTCACAGTTTTGTCTTCAGTCCTTTACAATTTTCAGTCCAGCAAGCCAGACAGTCTAATCCTGGCTTGGCTGTTTTTCAATTTCTGTCTTAGAATGTAGGAGAAGAAACCTGTTGGACAGTTTAATCCCAACAGGTAGTATATTCGGGCATGTCGTCATCCGTTGATCGTGGTTGATCGGACGGTGAGCGTTAAAACTCGATGCCCCCCTGTTTCTCTGTTCACTTTCCGCAGCGCGCCATCGCCGTCCATTTCCACGAAGATTTGATGGTCCATAGTTCTCCCGCCGGTGGTCCCCTCTCGTGCATTGTTCCAAACCTTCCAGTTTCCATCGCACCGCTTATGCGCGGCAGGCGGTTTCTCTCCAACACCGAACGATTCCATACAGCCGTCGACACGTGTCTTTTGTACGATGGAAAAATCGCCATCCCATCGCGCGTTATCCTTCGGACCAAGCCGCGGAGCGATATGTGTAACACCCGTTCGATCTGTCGACGCCCATCCGACGGCTATCATCCCTCGAAGCTGTGCACGGCGTAACCCCCCGTTCATCGCACCTGCTGGCCCATCGTCTGTCGCCCTCTGCCGTCGATCTCCACCATGATCGACGGTCCAAATCTGCTTGCCCTCCGTTGACCATCCCCTCGGTCCGCCCCGCCACGTCACTCCCGCCACGTGTGTCCACCATAAACTCGTTCTTTTTGTCGCATGTAACATTCAAAGTCGGGTCTTTTAAGGTTATTTCGTTTAAAACGTTTGCTGCTGCAGTCCGCCATCTTTCCCGTTTTCCACTTCGCACTGCATTCTTCCGCCGCAGTCTACTGTTATTTCACCATGGCACCATTCTACACGACCCTCCTCATCATCTCCATTGTGTCCGCCACCCTGGTGTATGTTTTCTTAACCAATTTTCGTATCTTGCAGGGTTTGCAACAATTAATGACCACCATGATCGCCCAGTTTTCTATGCAGCGGCCCAGAAATGCAGAGAGGCCTTGTACCTAGATACATTTAATGAAAAATGGCCCGGAAAGGTGAAGAAAGGACGTTCATCAAAGGAACAAGGTTCAGACTCTACGGAAAAGCTCCCGTCACCATTAAAGCTCAAGCTAACCTGACAGAGGCAGAGATAGAGCGGCAATGTGTTTCAGTACAAAGCAAAGAGATTAAGGCACGCCAGAGAAAATCTTGAGCCTTAAATCTGTAGTTTAAAGAGGCAAAGCACCAGTTCGAAGACCCCGAGGACCGATCAAAGGTCCTGAGCACAAGTAAAAGGTAACATCAGGGTTTATTCGTTAGCAGTATGTTTTTCTTCATGAAGGACAGGGCGCCCATACAACTTTTATTATGCACCGTGCCCCTGAAGAAATTTCCACCAGACAGCAGATCGAAACTACCAGAGCATTTGATTCACAGCATGGAAAACCCAAGTATCATTTATTTCCATTTTGTTGACGCACCAGAAGTACTACAAACCACCATAGCCAAAGTACACCAAAAGACATGGCTGGAGTAAATAGAGATCATATTTTCGCCCAAAGAATGCCAGGGATTAAATGCTCAGAATATTAAACATAATGGGCCTCGGCCCTCTCTCTTTTCAGAAGTTTTAATATGGCATTTAGTTCCTCACCTACCTCTACTACTTCTCTTCAGCTATAAAACTCAGAAAGAAACATTGTAAAGGTGGTTGATGAGATATCAGATAAATGCAAGCATTTCCCCTTGAGACAAGTTCTCTGTGTAATATTGTAAGATAGGCTGAGATTTGATGTATTCAGACTGAATGTTCAAGCTGTGGGCAATGTTGTACCTGATTGGTATTGTTTTTAATATGATAAGCACATTTCTTTGGATCCTGATCTAAAGCAGCTGGTGATGTTTTCCTATCTCTGTGTTTTATTTCATTTCATTCCATTTCTTCAGGCTCGCATCAGAAGTTTGACATAAGATTTACCCTTGTTAGGTACCTTATGTTGCTGCTCTCCCAGCCTTTTATGTTTTCCGCTTATATGTGTATCTGAATATTGATTTCAATTGATTTAACCAGTGTAGTGGATGTTATTGCCTACTCTCTGATGTATGGATTAATGGAATCTATGTTCAGATGTTCTTGTTAGGATTTGGTTGAATGAGTTGAGAACACTGGGAGGTCTAGAACCCTGTCTCTGCCTCACTAGGATCTTTCCATCTCGATTAAGCCTTTCTAAGATCCCTTGTTTTGCCTCTGATTTAGTCCAAGCAGGTTTGGAGTTAAATGACCTTTGACCTGATCTATAGATAGAATTGGATGGTTCTCCCCCTTTCACTCTCATTCCTTAATGTTCCATTCCACCCTTGAATTCAAAGATCCAAATGTTTTAGATGACTAGCCCAACTGAAATCTTGCACATTGAACAAAAAGTAAACCCTTTCTTGACTCCATTGCCCAATGGCCTTGATGCTCTCTGAGTTATCCGTCTTAGCCTAATTTCCCTCTATGCTCACCCTTGTCTTATATTGGACCTTCATTTCCTAATTCCCAACAACCAAACATCAAATGATCAAACAAACAAACCTTGTGCCTATAACTAGCCTAAAATCTTAACCTTTGAGCCTTAAAGACATATACTGTGGCTATTATAGAGAGATCCCTCTCTGGACCTAGGAGGGCTAGATTCTAAGGTCTAAAAGTGGTTCTGATGTTGTCTCATCTTTTGGTCTTGCCAACCTGGCCAAAACATGGGAACCCCAACATATTCACTAGATGACTTCTCTTGAACATATCGGTGACACTGTGATGAGTTGGCAGCATTGACCCAAAACCGAAGTGAAGGTATGATGAACTATAGGTTTGAATGAACCATCAAGATGATTACCCAACCCAAACAATCCCAGACATGGAGTGAAGGAAGTGTCATGTTCAAGAGTGACTTGCTACCATAAAGAAATTTTGCTCACTTTTCCCAAATTTTCCCTCGTCATTTGTCGACCAACACCTCTTTATTTTTTAACAAGCTTGAGGAGGATAAAATTTGCTTGATCTACAATTCAACCCTTCGGGCGAATAAAGTATCGCTATTTAATAATTTAACGAGTCTAGTGATGAATGAAACTCGATTCTTACCATGATCGACAAGCCCGTCACTATTTTATTTTTAAACGAGCTTAACGATAGTGATAACCCGGTCCTTTTTCATATTTAGAGAGTTTGAAAAGCAGACGAAAGAAAAATCCATAAGTACTTTTTCATAAATTTGTCACTCAGATTCGAAAAATTGTAAAATAATATTTGAGAGAACCTCTTTGGTCATGTTTAACCAAGGTATTCCTTTTTCGTAAATAATTTGTCTCAGTCCGGAAAATAGTTAAACTTATACTGAGTAGATATCAATTCATTTACTTTTACGAGCTCGAAAAGATAAGTGCTCGGAAATCTTTTCACATTATCGGAGTCTGAAAAGAGCTGAAAGAAGATGTTAGGGTCCTATAAGTATAGGATTCATAATTTGGAATTGACTTATTATATTATTGTAAAAATATGTACATAATTTTCTTTCTGCAAGTTGTTTTCCCATATTTTGTAAAAAATAAAATAAAAAAATAGAAAATCAAAAAGAGGGTAAAAGTCCTAAAAGAAAGATCAAAGGACTTAGAAAAAACAATATACCCCAAAGAAAAAGGGAAATAAAGCATGAAAGTGAGCAAGTCCAAATGCCACTACTTGTTACTAATGATTATGGCCATTAGGGGAATTTTGAGGTCTAAAATGGGTCTCCTAAGGAAAATGTACAATCAAAATTCACTTTCTGAGAACCAATCACATTTTAGGGGATGACATCATCCCTAATGGTTGAGGTGACATTGCTTGAGTTAAAGGTACTTACTTGTCACATTCTCAATGGTGGATAAAAAATCATGGTTAACCATGGTATTGCTCTAAGTACTTTAAAAGTCAAAGTAAAGTACTCATAATAAATGTCATTTCAGATTTTTTGAATAAAATTCATACATAAAATAATATATTACATTTATTATATTATTTTCATGGTTAACCATGGTAGTGCTCTAAGTACTTTTAAAGTCAAAGTAAAGTACTCATAATAAATGTCATTTCACATTTTTTTGAATAAAATTCATACATAAAATAATATATTACATTTATTATATTATTTTTATATAGTACATTAATTACATATTATTATACAATTTAAATAATATAAATTTTAATCAATAACATATTATATAATTAATAATTAATAATTTATATTTACATTTTATTTTAAGATATTTAAGTACAAAGGAAAAATGCATTAGTTGTTCAATGATAATGATTTTTTCTTGAAAAATTCATTCTTATTTATAGTCACATCAACACAATTTTTTTATTAATTTTATTTTGGTACAACTTCTGAATTGAATTTAACCATGGTTACATTGATTTTAGTGCAAAAAGTGAATTGCAAATTCATGAATATTATTTTATTGATTTAACTATTATTTTATTATTTCCTTAGGAGGCCCATTTTAGACCTCAAAATTCCCCTAATGAGAGTGTCAATAAATGCCATAATCCATGATTAGTTGAACTGCTTAATCTTGACTTGTCATGTTCGATTTTATTTGTTGTAGATTAGTGAATAAAGATTAATCAGACAGTTTAATCCTGACTAATTAGTAGATAGGTAGAGAATAAAGAGGATCTCATCAGTTTAATTTGAGCCCTCAGATGAAATAAGGTAGAGTTAGATTGTTTTTATTTCTTTCAAAAGAATACAATGTTCAAGGTTTCTAGCTCAAATGCACCTGCAAAATGGAAGAAAAAAATGTTAGATTAAAAGTTGGGTAGTTAGAAAGAAGTGGGAATAATCATGTAAATACTTTTCACCAGGAAAAATCACTAATTTCCCCTCTCCTATAGTTATTCTGCATTCTAAACTTCCAATCAAAGAGGCTCAGAGCATTTTTCTGACTTCTGTTGGAACCAGACCCAAGGCTCAATGATTGTTAAGTTAAAAGTGTTGAATTCCTATATTAATCCCTAATTATAATCATTTACTCTACATTCATCCATTTTCACTTCAAGTTCATAAGTAAAGACCTTTTTACTTAATGAAAAAGAAAATCCCCTCTTGATTAATTTCCTTCATTCATAAAAACATAAAAACCCTCCAAAAATATTATATTTTAGGTCAAAGTGGTCAAATAATAAATGATAAAAGCTTAGCTTTTTACATTATCACTTTACTTAGTCATATAAATATATTTTGGTGTTTTCATTATCCTTGGTCATATTAACTTCTAATTTATTTATTAAATATCTATAAACAAACCTTATCATATTATATAACCCCTTTTATTTAATTATCCCCAAAACCCACTATTATAAGCTTTTTTGCCAAAGTTAATTATCCACATGTTTAAATAAAAAACCCCAATTACACCCCCTTTGGCATAAAACTAACATTATATAAATACCCCGCCCCTATGGTCTTTAAACCATTTAAAAAAAGAAGAAGGTTTAATTACCGTATAAATAAACTAAATACCGCATCCAATTAATATGTTTTCAATAAAACACATTACTCCCCGCATAATTCTATAACCCAAGGTTTTGTTGAAATGAACTAAGGTTTATTTTAATAAAATTAAAACCTCCACTCTGCATTCATTAAAAACATTATATATAAGTTTTAAAACCTTATATATAAACATTTTACCCATCATTGTGCATATATGAACCCTGCTTATATATGATTAAATCTTTACCCATTGATATGTTATAAAAGGTTTAGAACGTATATTAATGCCCACACGCATATAAAATCCCTGGTCCCACCCTACATTCAATCGCAGCTTCCCATTTAATCTGGACACTTCACTCACATACTCCAAATCCGACGGTGGATGATTTGTTTCGCGCCCACAAACTAAGCGATTGCCAAACACTCAAATGAGCGCGAAATGGGCATCTTTCCCATTACCACCCCCGAAGACGTGTCCAAATTTGATTCGATCGCGTTCAAATTTCCCAATACCATTTACAGCCCAAACCCAACGCGAAAACAACTTCCGGTTTTTCATGTTCACAAATAGAAAACCGCTCCTACCACAGATTTGACCCGCATTTATTACATCTTTTTAAAAGATTTATATCAAAGGATAAAACCTTTGTTATGATGTTTATTAAACGTTTTTGTGCATTCCCGACTATGAAAAGCTGCCCGACTCTGAAAAAAATCCTTTTGTTCAAATTATTGACCTTTACCCAGAGAAAAAACCCAAATTAAACCAATGATCCCTTCTTTGAAGACTAGTTAAATCTATTCTCTGCATCAGTGATTCAGACCAATCCGGAAGAACCACCAAAGCTTCAGAAACTATTTTCGAAGCATCAAGATACCTGAAAATTAGGTATTTTCCCGAATTTGGCCTGCAATTTCACAATTTGAACCACCAATTTAAACCAATTAAGCTATAAAGAGTCAAATTGTCCATCCCATTTTGTCTGAAACCTTGAAAAAGAGGACAAACCCTCGCAATTTTTTCCCAGAAATTGTTGTTTACATATAACTTCATTTTAAAGCCAATTTCTTAGTCCAAGACCCTTGAAAGACAAATTCCACGGTTCAAAAGGTTTTTTAACCCACAAAATACCTAAAAGAAAATCTTTTGCAGCTCTAATCGTTCAGAAAACCTGCATTTTCTATCTCAAACTTATTGCTTGTGTCCCGAAATTCCTAATTGAGCACTAAATTGCCCACTATCATCATCCTTGACAATAAAATTTCTTAATTATCCTCTGTTGAAGAAAAATCAACTATAGAAAACTGTATAATCTTGCTTTAGTTATCCCAAAATGACAAAAAAACAAATGACACCTAAAGCCGGAGGATCCAAGCCTATTAAACTTGGAGGATCCAAACCTCCCAAGACTGAAGTAGAAAAATCCGCAAAATATACTCCTGCTATCACTACAAAGACCATTGTGACTGTTAATCATCTTCAACCTCCAGTGTCTAATGAAAAAGTTATCCCTTTAACTGATTTGGATTACAAAATTGTAGACCCTCTAGTATAATTCAATCTATTAGAAGTTCACAACTGGTGTTATGAGAAGTTTCTAGACAAAGAAGAAATGCCTCTCTGGGATACAAATTTACCCAAATATGTAGTCCCAATAACACATCTTGGTCAAGACCTAGTAAGAATGTGCCAGAAGTATTATGTCCCAGACCAAAGATCAATTGTAAATACTGACAGGGAAATCCTTTTTTTTCTATCACTGCAGAGTCAATCAATGAAATGTTGCAGTTACAGTTTTACCCTAGGGCAGTCCCCTTATCCATTGAAGCCTTGAATCATTATATTTAGGGTTAGATTTCTCTAAAAGATTCATGATTTTTCAGAATTTCATGCCTAGTCATGTGGATATTCCAAAGCTGAATCCTCCCTATTCCACTTCCAAGTTTTCAAAAGGTTCTAGGCATGTAATTTCTATGTTATCCTTCATATTGGGCTATTTCACTGATGAGTTTACTGATGAGTAGATCCTTGGATTTTTATCCACTTTTTCTCCTGGTGAGCCTGCTGCTGTGATCTTTGATTTTTCCAGGTTTATATCTGATTCCATACACCATCAATTGACAAAGTTACCCACTGAAGGGGTATTTAGGTATTCTTCCTATTTATTTCATTTGTTCTTATTCTCATAAGCAGGTCACTTTCCAATAGCATTGCAAAAAATGAATGTAGAGGGCCAACCTATATCAGTTGTCTTTTGGACATCACTATTGAGAAAATAGGGAAGTGAATACAGTTATACAGATTTCACAGATTTTTTTATCAGGCCAGTTATGAATTTACTGCATAAATCAGAACAACCTAGGATAAATGAAGAAATGAAAAGGATATTACAGTTGTGAGAGCAATGTAAAATGGGAGATTGGTACTTGTATGAGAAGCAAACTGAATTAAGAATCTTTGGAACCAATTTGCTTCCATATAAGTTACCTAAGTTTTTGAATATCAGAGTCTTTGCTCTAGAATATTTGAGATAGGTTTTGAATGCTGATGCCATCAATTTCATGGCATCCAAAAAGAAGACCCATTTCAAACTAAAAAATCGTATTGGTCCATTCATAGTAAATAACAGGGATGCTAAGAAAGAGATAGAAAAGAGATTATCAGAGCTTAAATTTCAAGAGAGTTTCCCTTGGAATTATGACCCCCAAGGTATTTTAAGCAGTATAAGAGTTAAGTGTAAATTACCTCCTTTTATACATGAGTCAAAGCCTGATATTGAAAAGTTTTCTAATTAGACAGAATGGGAAGAAAATACATTGGTTGATTTAACTACAAATACACAGCCAACAGGAAAAATGGATACCACACTTACTGTGGTAAGTTCTAAACAGCCATAGTCTTCAAACAAAATAAGTAGAGATGAGGGAGCCTACACAGCAGAAACTAATTCAGATACTAAGTTAAGGCTCATATATGATAAAAGGCCAAGATTTGGTTCCATAGGCAAAGAAAAACTTATTGAAGTTGAAGATGAACCAGAGGTCAGTAATTATGAGGCCACTACCATAATAAAGGAGACTTTGATAGAAATTGAAAAAGAACAAGCAACAGGTAAAGGATCAGACACTCAGATGATTGAAAAGCAGGTTAATATAGAAGCTTCTTCCCCTCAAACAGCACGTGAAAAAGATTTGGACATCAAAGAAAGATATAAGAAAATCAAAGAAAGGAATGAGGAAATCAAAAGTGAGATTTATTCTCAATTTCTCAAACAGAAGCCAGGAAATCAGGATAGGTTGCTTACAGCATTTGATTACTCCTCGAATAAGATGATCATGTCATATTTACTACCAACTACTTCAACCCCAAAAACAGTGGCTGACTACAAAAATATGGAATTTGAAGTAGATACTGAAAAAGTGCATGAATTGGATCATATAGAATTCCACAGACATAGCTCTGAGATGCTATATTCCACTGTGGTGAAAAAGGCCATGAGTGTAACCAATTTGCATAATATTATTATCAACCTACAAGACCAAATGAAACTTGACAAAGGCTCTTTATATGAAAAAGATATAAGGATAAAGGCCTTAGAAGATTTGATTTTACAAATAGGAGTTAACCCATCAAATGTACAAGTTGCTGAAGTATTGATAAAGAAGAAAAATGATGATATTGCTGCTTTGAGGAAACAGTTAAAACTTCCTCAAAGTGAGCACCCACAGAGTAAGGAAATACTTCAAGAACATAAAGAGAAAGAAGATATGATGCAGTTGATCATAAAGCTTACTGCCCAAATCAAGGATATGAAAGCCAATTGGATATACTGATGAAAGAAAAAGAAACCGTGAAGGAAACTGATACTTCCACCATTCCTACAGTTATACCTATTGTTACAGCTGCTATTCCTTCTACACTGGGAGAAAAGTTAGCACCCAAAGAGCCACTGGCAACTGTAGTGTCAGTGCAATAAGCTACTACCTCCAATACAGAATCTTCAACATCACAGGTGCATTAGAAAAATGATGTAGGGCAGATTGTCAAAGAAATGGAAGAAATGACATTGAAAACCAATGAAATTAACAATTTGAAGAAAAATATTCAGAATATGGAGGTATCTAACAAAGCAACATTGATTAATTCCAATAATTATGAACAAAAAGCCAAAAGACTTGAAGAGCAAGTAAAAAGCCTTAAAAAGGATTTGAGTTTCACTACATAGATTTATTATATAAGAAATTACCTATGGACCAATATAATTGAGGCGATACATCTTCAGTGGCCATCAATCCAGATAATATATGAACAGAGAGACCTCATTCTAGCAGATCAAGTTGAAATACAAAGGACAATAGAAGAATTAGTAGATAAACCAACACAGACATCAAAGATAATTACCTTCTTACAAAGTAAGAACAGGACTGAGTTAGAAGAATTGAAGATACAAGACAAGATAGAGACTATATTGCAAATCAAGAAAGTATTGACAAAGAAAACCCTAATGAATAACTTGAAAGAAAAATGTGATGCTATGAATTTTTCCATTACCAAGTTTTTAGCAAAATAAACTATGATAAGATAGGATGGTATTCTAGACATCCATGTCTTCAATGATAAATTTATGGATCAAAAGCAATATGACAAAAAGATAAGGGACCATGCCAAAGAATAGGTTAATAAGCCACTGCCACATGGCTCTCCAACAGGGAAAGTTGTTCTTCAATATATTGAATATTTATTCTTCCTTCAACATGAAATTAAACACTTGTTTGTTATCGAACCAAATTTTTCTAAATACACTGATGCAGATGAAAACTACAGAAAGCTGAAAAGTATGAAGATACCAAGTGCTGAACAGTGGCAGGTGTTTACAGATTTATTTTAGCAGCAAAGAAACAAATAGTGAAAGAGAGTGTAGAAGAAGCAGTCATTCTGAGAAGAAAACAAATAAAACAGTTATTTGATTTTAATTTTTTACTGCTGAAAACTCTCTTTTTACATCAGTTAAAGGATAAAATTCCAGTTGAAAGAATATCAGGGATGAAGTACATTGTTAAAAAGTATATGTCGAAAGAGTATCAGTGAAGTCATCTTCCAAAAAGATATTTTAAAATATGCCAGCAAGCATGAACATCTATTCAACAAACAATTTTATTGGATAAGATAGTTCTATTTTTTCTAGATAAGAAGACAACTTGCTAAATTTGTTAAGCAGCTGTCTGTCTTAATGTGTAAAGATATTTTATATTTCCTAGAAGTATTCCTACATATCTCTATTATATTTGTAATAAACATTTGCATAAATACTTCAGTTTATGAAGTGTTTAGGGTGGAATAAAATTGCTAAGAACATTATAGACATTTTTCTGGTACGTTGGAGGCTCACATGTGTTGATTTCAAAGCAACAGTCTAGACAATAGCCAATTAGACTTCATAATTCAGGATTCATGTGATAATTTGAAGAGTAAAGTGCATCTATCTTGTAGTGTTTCCATTCTGAGTTACATACAATTTCATATATTTTTTTTAGTATTAATGATTAATTAGGAGAATTACTTCAGGACTAGTGTAAGAAATCCCTGTCTTAACTACTTAATCATTTAAATATTTTCTGCTGATTTTTGGATTTAGGAATTCTTCCTAGTCCCATTTGACCCCTGCCTCCTTCCTCTTTTTCAAGATCAAAGGATTCTTCATTGCCCTTTATCCTGAAGCAAGTCATCTCATCAAAATAATCTATCCAAATCTCTGAGGGTTATGTACCTTGCCCTGAATACATTAGCATCCTTTTGGCCTTGCCTTCTAATTCTGCTTGGTAGATTTTGACTCCATAGCCCAATGGACTAGTAGATCCCTCTTTAATTTGTCTTTGAGTAATATTATTTTCCACCAAACATTTCGAAACCAAAACCAATTTTTCTATCATAACTAGCCTAAAACATTAAACAAAAACAAAGTTAAATCATAAAGAGAGAGCCCTCTCTGAAATTTAGGAAGGCTAGATCCTAAATTTCCAAAGTAGGTTTGTGGTTACCCCTAGTTTTCTTTAACTAAAAACCAGAAGCCCACAATCTTGAGAAATTACTAGGGTGATAACATATTGGTGACCATACTGGGGAACCAACCAATCTTCAGCTTTAAAATTAGTCTTAAAGGAAGATATTTAATCTATCTATTTACTTTAAGATTATTTTTAAGGGTCGTGGATATTCATAAACAGTCATTCTGGATTCTAGGAAAACCTACTATACTAGGTCTAATCTGGATCCTAAGCCTACAGTTATAGTAGATAACCCAGAACATATTGGAAAAAACAAAAGAAAAAACAAATTGTCAATTTAGAAGCTAAAGTGCCCTTAAGAAAAGCTAATTATTTACCTAAATAATTAGTAAGTTTATCTGATATTGATTTTGATTTCAATTTTGAACAATCATTGTTTAAAATTAAATCTGAAACTGATTTAAAAGATACTTTAATAGATCCTGTTTTTACTTCTTTCTTGAAAGAAAAACAGAATATTATTTCAGCAAAAAGAAAATAAGATAAATCTGAATCTCAAAGTCAAATAGAAAGGATTAATGTTACATTGATTAAATACATTGATGAAGCTATTAAATTAACCCATTTATTATCTTACATTAAGCCTCCAGTTTCTTAATTGCATACAACAATAATTCCAGCATCAGATTCAAATTTGTATGTTGTTACCTCATTTTTAGATTCCACTGCAAGTTCATTCACAGAACCATTTACTTCTAAGTTGCCTTTGCAGCCTAGGATAGTTTTTCCTTCATTCACTCAATCCATTGCATCCACTAGTTTTATAAGCACTACATTTTTTCCAACCAATTCCATATATATACCAGCCTGTTTTCCAAGTTCTTCAAGTACAACTTTCAGCACATAAGCTACCATAACTAGCACATCTACTGTCATTTCTAGTGTACCTCCTAGATCAGCTAAGCTTCAAGCTATGGCTGTTAGATATTCACCCCTTGTTTTGCCTCAAAACCTTCATGATATGCCCCAAGATTACCAAAATAATATACCTTTATTTGATGGCTTGTCACAATACACTGCTCAACAACATGTTACCAGAATAACAGACTATTGTGAAATCTATGAAATAGATGAATCAGGTGTTCAAATGAAGTTGTTTTCTCAAAGCTTAACAGGAGAGGTTAAGAAATGGTTTAAAAATTGAGCTGCTAGTAGTATAGATAATTTAGCTGCATTTCATAGAGCATTCTTAAATAAGTGGGAAAAGAAAAATAACCCCCTGCAAATCTTATTTGAATTTGATGCTTTAAAAAGAGCTCCTAATGAGTCTGTTTAGCATTACTACACTAGGTATAACAATGTTTATAATGCCATTCCTGTTGATCTTAAACCTACGCCCTATTTTGCACTTCTTAAATTTTCTGATGGATTTGATCCAGATATGTCATACCAACTAAGAGAAAGGAATGCCAAAACATTAGAACAGATGCAATTAGATGTTGTTGGTGTAGAAATAAATATTTTAGTAAAAAAAGACAGACTTAGGAATGAAAGGAGAGTCACAATCAAAGAAGAAACATCAAAATCAGATGGTAAATTTGATTTTTTTGCTAAAAATTTAGAAAGGGTGGTTGATTTATTAGACGATATTGAGAGAAAACCACAATGGGATAACCAACCACAAATCAAAAATCCCAACTTCAGAAAAAACAATAATCCTGGAAAAGCTAAAGAAGCTTCTCCAAATCAAAAAATTAGGCCCCCATTCCAAGAGAACTATGCTGAAAGTTCTCAAAATAATGATGAAGATGAGGATGAAATCAATATAGTAATGGAGATAGATGAATAAAACACTATTTTCCTCACTCAGGAGGATCAAGAAATTTTTGAGATTCAACAACTCAAAGTAGGATCTAGTGAATCCTTTGATTTCAAACAAGGTTATGACTTCGCTATTAACAAAATTCATAGTCAGTATAACCTTAGAAACATAAAAAAATGAAACTTCTACAAAAAGTACTTCTCAAAATCAAACTAAAAAGAATGTAGAAGCACCAAAAACAAAGATTTTGCAAATTCTCCCAAGGGAAAACAAGCAAAATTCCAATCCTCCCAGTCCCAAAAAATCACCAAGTCCCAAAATTTTTGAGATCACTGAAGAAGTGGCACAATCCTCCAATAATGCCTAAAAGGCCAATACTACCAAAGCCCTTAATTCAATAAAATCAGAAATTCCTGATCCTAAAAAGAATCCCGCTGATTCTAAATCAGAAAATCCCAAAACTGTTAACACTGAAGCTTCTGCTAAAAGTTCAAAATCTGAAAAAAATTCTGCTGCCCCTGAATCCGTCCCTGAAAAGAAAATTAAAGACAACAAAATTCAAGAAACTCAAACAGAGAATAAAAGAAGAACTCAAGACAAAAGTACATCTGCTGAAATGCCTGAAAAACCCACTCAGATAACTGTTACAAAAGATGAACTAATTCAGATTAGTAAGTCTCAATCATCATTTAATATTCAATCTGAAATAGCTAAGTTAAAAATACCAATTCCTTTAACAAAATCAGTAAAAAATGACTTATATAAATCAACAATTACTGAAACTTTGAATATGAACGATGGTAAAGATTCTATTAATTTAAATGATGATCAACCTGAATTAATTTTTTTCCCTAATGTAAATGGTAAACTTTCAGATGGATCAGTTCCTCCCTTTTATATTAGTCTTACTATTCACAATCAGATTTTACACAATGCAATGTTAGATTCAGGAGATTCCCACAATTTAATGCCAAAAGATATCATGGAAACTCTGAATTTAGAAATAACAAGGCCATATAAAGATTTATTCTCTTTTGATTCAAGCAAGGTTAAGTGCATAGGATTGATAAAAGACTTATGTGTGAATTTGGTTCAGTATCCTGGAAAAAGTATGGTTATGGATATTGTAGTAGTTGACATCCCACCAAAGTATGGTATTCTTCTTTCTCGCTCATGGGGAGCTAAGTTGCAAGGATCTCTACAATTAGACATGAGCTATGCCACCATAACAGTGTTTGAACAACTGAAGAAACTTTACAGAGAAACTCTAATGAAATATATGGTTAGAAATGCTGAGAGATCAATAAATTGCCCAATTTACTCAACATCAACTGATCTTGATTCTTTCATTTTATGTAACTTTGATAATAATAAAATCCAAACTGAATTAATTGACATAAATCCTAAACCAAACAATGATGATATTTTCTATCAAGCCCTTCGGCACTTAGACTTTGATGGTTCAGTAAACAAGTCAGGAGCAGGAGCTGGAGTGTGGATCAAAAACATTGAGACCAGTCATTCGGAAGGACATTTCTTTAGACTCAACTTTAAATGCACCAACAACATGGCAGAGTATGAGGCACTTATCTTAGGCCTTCAAGTCATCAGAAATTTAGGAGGTCAAAGAATTTTAATTATGGGATATTCGGAGTTAATCATTAAACAAGTATATGGAGATTATTTTTTTCATAATCCTAGATTAGCTAGATATAGAGATGCAGCAGTTGATTTATGTGATGATTTATTAGAATGTAAGTTTGCTACTATTCCAAGAAAACAAAATTTGCAAGCACATTTCCTAGCAACTTTTGCTAGCACATGTAACTTACCTTTTCAACCAACACATAGATATATTTTTGAAGTTAAATATAGACCCATTGTCCCTGATAATGTCAAATACTAGTAGATTTTCTCTGAAGATGAACATATTTACCATTTTTTGAATAGTGAGGAGGAATTTCAAAACTGTAACATAGACTTAGATGGTAATTTAGATTCAGAATGTAACATATATTTAGATGTTAATTTTAAAATAAATAACATAGATGCGCATAAACTTACCAAACCCACTGTATTTACTCAATCTGACATAGATAAATTAGAGAAGGTAGATATAGAGGAAATAATTGAAGATGAAATTGAAATGTTAGATTTAAAAGATAATTTTTACCTAAGGGTTTGACTCCTTTGGAGGACTTGTTTGATTCCAATGATGTGCCCAAAAAGCCTAAAATGGAACCAGTCAAGTCTGACATTGAAGAATGTAACATTGGGATAGATTCAAAACCAAAAATGATTAAATTGTCAAAAATTTTACCCCCTCAAGAAAAAGAAAAATATATGGAACTTTTAAAAGATTACCAAGATGTGTTTTCATGGAGTTATGAAGATTTAAAAGCATATGAAACAAACATCATTCAACACAAGATTCCTATAAAAGATAATCAGAAACCATTTAAACAAAAATTGAGGAGGATTAATCCTGTCTTATTACCTTTGATTGAAAAAGAAGTTAAACGAATGTATGATTCCCAAATCACTGCACCAATCAGATATTCTGATTGGGTTTCTAACTTAGTACCTATAAGAAAGAAAACTAGTGAAATCAGATTATGTGTAGATTTTAGAAATCTCAATAAAGTATAATTGAAAGACAATTACCCTTTAATAAAGATGGATCATATTTTGCAAAGGGTAGTTGGTTCTTCTAGGATTTCTTTATTAGATGGTTTCTGAGGATATAACTAGATACTTTTTCAAAAAGAATATCAACCCAAAACAACTTTTACCACTCCATGGGGCACTTTCATGTATGTGAAAATGCCTTTTGGTTTGATGAATGCTGGAGCTACCTTTCAGAGGGCTATGGACATAGCCTTTGCTAAAGAAATACATGAATTATTGGTTATTTATTTAGATGATATCACCATTTTTTCTAAGACAAATAATGATCATTTGGATCATTTGAGACAAGTTTTCATTAAGTGTAGAAAATTTGGTATATCATTAAATCCTAAGAAAACTCTTTTTGGACTAGAGGAAGGAAATATACTTGAACACATAATTTCAAAGGAAGGTATTAGGATAGATCCAACAAGGATAGAAGCCATACTAAACATTCACCCACCTAGGAACATCAAGGAGTTACAAGCATTTTTAGGTAAAATTAACTTTTTGAGAAGATTTATTTCGAATCTAGCAGAAATCATAAAAGAACTGAATAACATGTTAAAAAAGGACTGTGTTTTAAAATGGACAATTAAATCAAAATAGTCATTCGAATCCATTAAACATGCTTTAAAAAAAACACTAGTCCTAATCAGCCCAGACTTCAAGAAATATTTTATAATCTTTTCATTTGCCTCAGAACATACCATAGTTGTAGTCCTATTACAAAAAAATGACCAAGGTTTTGAACAACCCATAGCATTTTTCAGAAAACCCTTAGAGATGCACCTTTGAGATATAACATAATTGAAAAAAAAGCTTTAGCCTTAGTTAAAGCCATAAAAGATTTCAGAGTGTATATTATTTACTCCCACATTATTGCCTATGTCCCCAATTATGTAGTCAAAGATATTCTTACACAGGATGGGCCAGATGGAAGAAGAGGAAAGTGGATTGCCACTATCCTTGAATATGACGTAGAGATTAAACCAACCAAGCTCATAAAAGGACAAGGTTTAGCCAGGTTGATGGCTAAATCCAATTGTAATGCTTTGGATATAAATTTTATTGCCCAGATTGATGACCAGGAAGAGATGGCGACTCCATTAATCAATGAAGCCTTTCTAGACTCACCATGGTACTTAGATATTATCTTTGTACTTACAAATTTACAAGCTCCTCCTAGACTAACTAGAACTAAAGCTAGATTCATCAAACTTAAAGCAATGAGATGTTGTATTCTAGATAATATGGTTTATTGGAAAGAACAAAGTGGGATACTACTGAACTATTTACTAAAATCAGAAGCCGACAAAATTCTTTGATAATTTCATGCAAGTGATTGTGGAGGACACCTATACTGGAAAAGTACAATAGATAAAATTCTTAGGGCTGGTTTCTATTGGCCTTCCTTATTTGCTGATGTGAAAAAATTTATTACTTCATGTCACAAATGTCAGATTTTTGAAGGAAAAAGGAAGTTGTTACCTTTACCACTCAAACCTATTTCTACTGAGATGCCTTTTCAACAATGGGGTTTAGACTTCATTGGAGAAATTCACCCTCCATCCTCTGGCCAGCACAAATGGATATTGACTGCCACATATTAGTTCACTAAGTGGATTGAAGCCATTCCAACCAGACAAGCCACTGACTCAGTCATTATATCTTTCTTAGAAAACAACATTTTATCTAGATTTGGATGCCCATAGAAAATTATTACTGATAATGCAGCTACATTTAAATCTAATAAAATGATTGTCTTTTGTGACAAGTACCATATAACCCTAGGCCACTCTATTGCTTATTACTCTCAGGGTAATGGTGTAGGTGAATCTTCCAATAAAAGCCTTGTGAGTATCATAAAAAAACTACTTGAAGAAAATACGAAAACTTGGAATAAGAAGCTAGTCTATGCCTTATGGGAAGATAGACTTACTACCAAGAAGTCAATTGGAACATCACCTTACCAGATTGTATATGGGATGGATGTAGTTTTCCCATCATCTTTAGGTGTTCCAGTTATGAAAATTATCCAAGAATCACAAGTGGAACTTAATGATATACAAAGAAGGATAAATCAAACTATTCATCTGCAACAGACTAGGGAAGAAGTATATGAAAAATCTCAAGTCATTCAAGAGAAAATCAAGAAAATATTTGATAAGAGAACTAAAGAAGATGACTTTGCCATAGGAGATTAAGTGTTAAAATTGGATTCCAGGAGAGAAGAAAAAGGAAAAAATGGAAAGTTTGACTTTCTATGGAAAGGGCCTTATGTCATTTATGGGTACAGAGGTAACAATGCATTTTTTATCAAGAATTTGGATGGAACAGACATTCCAGAAGGACCAGTGAACGGTAGAATTCTCAAACACTACTATTTCTCTGAGTTAACTAATAGTTATTCCTAATTTCCTTTTATATCATTATAAATATCCATTGCAGTTTGTAGATTGGATTGGATGTTTTCTTTCCAAAGTTGAAGCCCAGAGTGAAGGCCCTAAGCTTTGAAGAGTAAAATGTCATAAGTATGAGTTTTTGCAGAAAATAGAAGACAGTTACAGGATCATCATGGTAAAAATGGAAGGGTACTGATCTTAGAGTTCTTGAAATTTCACCAGGAAATGCCATCCCCATGTGAAGCCGCTGTTAGGGTCCTATAAGTATAGGATTCATAATTTGGAATTGACTTATGATAATCTTGTAAAAATATGTACATACTTTGATTTCTGCAAGCTATTTTCCCATATTTTGTAAAAAATAAAATAAAAAAGAGGGTAAAAATCCTGAAAGAAAGATCGAAGAACTTAGAAAAAATAAAATACCCCAAAGAAAAAAGGAAATAAAACATGAAAGTGAGCAAGTCCAAATGCCACTACTTTTTACTGATGATTATGGCAGAGTGTCAATAAATGCCATAATCCATGATGAGTTGAACTAGTTAATCTTGACTTGTCATGTTTCAATTTTATTTGTTATAGAATATTGAATAGAGATTAGTTAGATAGTTTAATCCTGA
Organism: Pinus albicaulis; assembly: GCA_034641835.2. Taxonomy (NCBI): domain Eukaryota; kingdom Viridiplantae; phylum Streptophyta; class Pinopsida; order Pinales; family Pinaceae; genus Pinus; species Pinus albicaulis. Next base: position 1,232,617,168 of record CM076577.1, read on the forward strand.
CTAATTAGTAGATAGGTAGAGAATAAAGAGGAGCTCATCAGTTTAATCTGAGCCCTCGGATGAAATAAGGTAGAGTTAGATAGTTTTTATTTCTTTCAAAAGAATAAAATGTTCAAGGTTGCTAGCTCAAATGCACTTGCAAAATGGAAGAAAAAATATTAGATTAAAAGTTGGGTAGGTATAAAGAAGTGGGAAGAATCATGTAAATACTTTTCATCGGGAAAAATCACTAATTTCCCCTCCCCTATAGTTATTTTGCATTCTAAAATTCCAGTCAAAGAGGCTCAGAGCATTTCTCTGACTTCTGTTGGGACCGAATCCAAGGCTCAATGACTGTTAAGTTAAAAGTGTTGAATTCCTATATTAATCACTAATTATAATCATTTACCCTACATTCATCCATTTTCACTTCAAGTTCATAAGTAAAGACATTTTTACTTAATGAAAAAGAAAATCCTCTCTTGATTAATTTCCTTCATTCACAAAAACGTAAAAACCCTCCAAAAATATTATATTCTAGGTCAAAGTGGTCAAATTATAAATGATAAAAGCTTAGCTTTTTACATCATCACTTTACTTAGTCATATAAATATATTTTGGTGTTTTCATTATCCTTGGTCATATTAACTTCTAATTTATTTATTAAATCCCTATAAACAAACCTTATCGTATTATATAACCCCTTTTATTTAATTATCCCCAAAAAACACTATTATAAGATTTTTTGCCAAAGTTAATTATCCACATGTTTAAATAAAAAACCCCAATTACACCCCCTTTGGCATAAAACTAACATTATATTAATACCCCGCCCCTATGGTCTTTAAACCATTTAAAAAAAAGAAGGTTTAATTACTGTATAAATAAACTAAATACCACATCCAATTAATATGTTTTCAATAAAACATATTACTCCCTGCATAATTCTATAACCCAAGGTTTTGTTGAAATAAACGAAGGTTTATTTTAATAAAATTAAAACCTCCACTCCGCATTCATTAAAAACATTATATATAAGTTTTAAAACCTTATATATAAACATTTTACCCATCATTGTGCATATATAAACCCCGCCTATATATGATTAAACCTTTACCCATTTATATGTTATAAAAGGTTTAAAACGTATATTAATGCCCATGCGCATATAAAATCCACGGTCCCACCCTACATTCAACCGCAGCTTCCCATTTAATTTGGACCCTTCACTCACATACTCCAAATACGATGGTGGACGATCCGTTTCGCACCCACAAACTAAACAATTGCCAAACACCGAAACGAGCACGAAATGGGAATTTTTACCATTACCACCCCGAGGACGTGTCCAAATTTGATTCGATCACATTCAAATTGCCAAAACCATTTACAGTCCAAACCCAACGTGAAAACAACTTCCAGTTTTTCACGTTCACAAATAGAAAACTTCTCCCACCACAGATTTCACCCACTTTTATTACAGTTTTTTAAAAGATTTATATCAAAGGATAAAACCTTTGTTATGATGTTTATTAAACGTTATTGTGCATTCCCTACTGTGAAAATCCACCTGACTTTGCAAAAAATCCTTTTGCTTAAATTATTGACCTTTGCCCAGTGAAAAAATGCAAATTCAACCAATGATCCCTTGTTTGAAGACTACTTAAAGCTATTCTCTACATCAGTGATTCAAACCAATTCGGAAGAACCACCAAAGCTTTAGAAACCCTTTTCAAAGCATCAAGATGCTTGCAAATTAGGCATTTTCCCAAATTTGACCTGCAATTTCACAATTTGAACCACCAATTTAAACCAATTAAGCTATAAGGAGTCAAATTGTCCATCCCATTTTGTCCGAAACCTTGATAAAGAGGACAAACCCTCACAATTTTTTCCCAGAAATTTCTGTTTACAAATAACTTCATTTTAAAGCCAATTTCTCAGTCCAAGACCCTTGAAAGACAAATTCCACGGTTCAAAAGGTTTTTTAACCCACAGAAGACCTAAAATAAACTCTTTTTCAGCTCCAGTCATTTAGAAAACCTACATTTTCTGTCTCAAACTTGTTTCCTGTGTCCCAAAATTCCTAATTGAGCACTGAATTTCCCACTGTCATCATCCTTGCCTATAAAATTGCTCAATTATCCTCTTTTGAAGAAAAATCAACTATAGAAAACTGCACAATCTTTCTTTAGTTATCCCAAAATGAAAAAAAAATAAATGACACCTAAAGCCGGGGGATCCAAGCCTGTTAAACCTGGAGGATCCAAACCTCCCAAGAATGAAATAGCAAAAGCCCCAAAATCTACTCCTGCTATCACTGCAAATACCACTGTGATTGTTAATCCTCTTCAACCTCCAGTGTCTAATGAAGAAGTTATCCCTTTAACTGATTTGGATTACAAAATTGTAGACCCTCTAGTAGAATTCAATCTATTATAGGTTCATAACTGGTGTCATGAGAAGTTTCTAGACAAAGAAGAAATGCCTGTCTGGGATACAAATTTACCCAAATATGTAGTCCTAGTAACACATCCTGGTCAAGACCTATTAAGAATGTGCCAGAAGTATTATGTCCTAGACCAAAGATCAATTGTAAATACTGAAATGGAAATCATTTTTTCTATCAATGAAATGTTGCAGTTACAGTTTGACCCTAGGGAAGTCCCCTTATCTATTGAAGCCTTGACTCAATTATATTTAGGGTTATATTTCCCTAAGAGATTCATGGTTTTTCAGAATTTCATGCCTATTCATGTGGATATTCAAAATTTGAATCCTCCCTATTCCACTTCCAAGTTTCCAGAAGGTTCTAGGCATGCAATTTCTATGTTATCCTTCATATTAGGCTATTTCATTGATGAGTTTACTGATGAGTCAATCTTTAGGTTTTTACCCACTTTGTCTCCTGGTGAGCCTCCTGCTGTGATCTTTGATTTTGAAAGGTATATATCTGATTCCATACACCATCAATTGACAAAGTTACCCACTGAAGGGGTATTTAGGTATTCTTCCTATTTATTTCATTTGTCCTTATTCTCACAAGCAGATCACTTTCCAATAGCATTGCAGAAAATGAATGTAGAGGGTCAGTCTCTATCAGTTGTCTTTTGGACATCACTATTGAGAAAAGAAGGAAGTGAATACAATTATACAGATTTCACAAATTTGTTTATCAGGCCAGCTATGAATTTGCTGCATAAATCAGAACAGCCTAGGATAAATGAAGAAATGAAAAGGATATTACACTTGTCAAAGCAATGTAAAATGGGAGATTGGTACTTGTATGAGAAGCACACTGAATTAAGAATCTTTGGAGCCAATCTGCTTCCATATAAGTTACCTAAGTTTTTTACTATCAGAATATTTTCTCTAGAATATTTGAGACAGGTTTTGAATGCTGATGCCATCAATTTCATGGCATCCAAAAAGAAGACCCAGTTCAAACTAAAAAATCCGATTGGTCCATTCATAGTAAATAACAGGGATGCTGAGAAAGAGATAGAAAAGAGATTATCAGAGTTGAAATTCCAAGTGAGTTTCCCTTGGAATTATGACCCCCAAGGTCTTTTAAGCAGTATAAGAGTTAAGTGTAAATTACCTCCTTTTATACATGAGTCAAAGCCTGATATTGAAAAGTTTGCTGATCAGACAGAATGGGAAGAAAATACATTGGTTGATTTAACTGCAAATACACAGCCAACAGGAAAAATGGATACCACACTTACTGTGGTCACTTCTAAACAGCCAGAGTCTTCAATCAAAAGAAGCAGAGATGAGGGAGCCTACACAACAAAAACTACTTCAGATACTAAGTTCAAGCTCATCTACGATAAAAGGCTAAGATTTGGTTCCATAGGCAAAGAAAAACTTATTGAAGTTGAAGATGAACTAGAGGCCAGTAATGATGAGGCCACTACCATAATAAAGGAGACTTTGACAGAAATTGAAAAAGAACAAGTAGCAGGTAAAGGATCAGACACTCAGATGATTGAAAAGCAGGTTAATATAGAAGCTTCTTCCTCTCAAACAGCAGGTGAAAAAGATTTGGACATCAAATAAAGATATAAGAAAATCAAACAAAGGAATGAGGAAATCAAAAGTGAGATTTATTCTCAATTTCTCAAACAGAAGCGAGGAAATCAGGAAAGATTGCTTACAACATTTGATTACTTCTCGAATAATATGATCATGTCCTATTTACAACCAAATACTTCAACCCCAAAAACAGTGGCTAACTACAAAAAGATGGAATTTGAAGTAGATACTGAAAAAGTGCATGAATTGGTTAAGATAGAATTCCACAGACATAGCTCTGAGATGCTATATTCCACTGTGGTGACAAAGGCCATGAGTGTAACCAATTTTCAGAATACCATTATCAACCTACAAGACCAAATGAAACTTGACAAAGGCTCTTTATATGCAAAATATCTAAGGATCAAGACCTTAGAAGATTTGATTTTACAAATAGGAGTTGACCCATCAAATGTACAAGTTGCTGAAGTATTAATAAAGAATAAAAATGATGATATTGCTGCTTTGAGGAAACAGTTAAAACTTCCTCAAAGTGAGCACCCACAGAGTAAGGAAATACTTTAAGAGCATAAAGAGAAAGAAGATATGATGCAGTTGATCATAAAGCTTACTACCCAAATCAAGGATATGGAAATCCAATTGGATATACTAATGAAAGAAAAAGAAACTGTGAAGGAAATTGATACTTACACCATTCCTAAAGTTATACCTATTATTACAGCTGCTATTCCTTCTACACTGGGAGAAAAGTTAGCACCCAAAGAGCCACTGGCAACTGCAGTGTCAGTGCAATCAGCTACTACCTCAAATACAAAATCTTCAACATCACAGGTGCCGCAGAAAAATCATGCAGGGAAGATTGTCAAAGAAATGGAACAAATGACATTGAAAACCAATGAAATTAACAATTTGAAGAAAAAGATTCAAAATATTGAGGTATCTAACAAAGCAGCATTGATTAATGCCAAATAATTATGAACAAAAAGCCAAAAGACTTGAAGAGAAAGTCAAAAGGCTTCAAAAGGATTTGAGTTTCACTACACATATTTATTATATAAGAAATTACCTATGGACCAATATAATTGAGGCTATACATCTTCAGTGGCCATCAATCCAAATAATATATGAACAGAGAGACCTGCTTCTAGCAGCTCAAGTTGAAATACAAAGGAAAACAGAAGAATTATCAGATAAACTAGCATAGGCATTAAAGCTAATTACCTTCTTAAATAGTAAGAACAGGACTGAGTTAGAAGAATTGAAGATACAAGACAGGAAAAATACTATATTGCAAATCAAGAAAGTATTGAAAAAGAAAACCCTGATGAATAACTTGAAAGAAAAATGTGATGCTATGAATTTTTCCATTACCAAGTTTTTAGCAAAATACACTATGCTAAGACAGGATGGTATTCCAGAAATCCATGTCTTCAATGATAAATTGATGGATCAAAAGGAATATGACAAAAATATAAGGGACCATGCCAAAGAATAGGTTAATAAGCCAGTGCCACAGGGCTCTCCAACAGGGAAAGTTTTTATTCAATATATTGAAGATTTATTCTTCCTTCAACATGAAATTAAACATTTGTTTATTATCGAACCAATTTTTTCTAAATACACTGATGCAAATGAAAACTACAGAAAGCTAAAAAGTATGAAGATACCAATTCCTGAACAATGGCATGTGTTTACAGATTTATTGTAGTAGCAAAGAAACAAACAGTGAAAGAGAGTGCAGAAGAAGTAGTTAGTCTGAGAAGAAAACAAATAATACAATTATTTGATTTTAATTTTTTACTGCTGAAAAGTCTCTTTTTATAGCAGTTAAAGGATAAAATGTTAGTTGAAAGAATATTAGGGATGAAGTACAATGTTAAAGAGTATAAGTGGAAAGAGTATCAGTGAAGTCATCTTCCAAAAAGATATTTTGAAATATGCCAGCAAGCATAAACAACTATTCAACAAAAAGTTTTATTGGATAAGATAGTTCTATTTTTTCTAGATAAGAGGACAACTTGCTAAATTTGTTAAGCAGCTGTCCCTTTTAATGTGTAAAGATATTTTATATTTCCTAGAAGTATTCCTACATCTCTCTAGGATATTTGTAATAAAAATTTGTATAAATACTTCTGTTTATGAAGTGTTTAGTGTGGAATAAAATTGCTAAGAACATTATAGACATTTTGTTGGTACGTTGGAGGCTCACATGTGTTGTTTTCAAAGCAGCAGTCTAGAAAATAGCCAATTGGACTTCATAATTCAAGATTCATGCAATTGAAGAGTAAAGTGCATCTATCTTGTCACTCTTTCCATTCTGAGTTACATACAATTTCATATATGTTGTTCAATCTTAATGATTAAGTAGGACAATTACTTCAGGACTAGTGTAAGAACTCCTTGTCTTAACGACTTAATTATTTAAATGTTTTCTGTTGATTTCTGGATTTAGGAATTCTTAATTTCTCCTAGTCTCGTTTGACCCCTGCCTCCTTCCTCTTTTTCCGAATAAAAGGATTCTTCATTTCCCTTTATCTCGAAGCAAGCCATCTCATCAAAACAATATATCCAAATCTCTGAGGGTTATCTACCTTTCCCTGAATACATTAACATCCTTTTGGCCTTGCCTTCTAGTTCTTCTTGCTAGATTTTGACTCCATAGCCCAATGGACTAGTATATGTTAGGTCCCTATGTTACTAGTATAGTCCCTTATTGTTGTTAGTGTAACCCCCTTATTGTTATTATTGTACCCTTGTAACCCCCATATTGTTATTATTATGCCCTTAAATTATTATTTTTAGGTCGACTAGGATTACATTATGGCCCCATGGACTCCTATATATAGAAAGGAGGTTTTGTAATTTGAATCATCCAAGAATTGTTCATTCATGCAATGTATTGGAGGTTTCCCCCTTGAAGTGGCTTATTTCTAAGGCGTTGATATCTCTTTTCTTCTCTTTTTGGAGCTGGTTTCACAACATTTGGTATCAGAGCTTCGAGATTCTAGGGTTTCGCTGCTCCAAACAGGTCATCGTGTAATTTTCGCTATAAGTTTTTTTATACGAAGGTTCAGAATCTAAAATTTTTAGAGTGCAAAGCCAAGATCCTAAGAAACATTGTTGAAAAATTTAAGAGCTTGGTCCACAATATTTTCAGAGATATGACCTATGCAAGTTAGGTCATTTTGCAGGCTCCTGAATTTAACATAAACAGGTCATCGTGGTATGTGCGTAATAAATTTTTTTCTACAAAGGTTAAGAAGTTTAAATTTTTAGAGTACAAAGCTGAAATCCTAAGGAACATCGTCGCAAAATTTTAGATAATGGTTCACAATATGTTCGGAGATATGATCTGTGGAAGTTAGGGCTTTGTGAGGCTTCTGAATTTCATCTCAAAGAGGTGATCATGGGAAAATCTTCATAGCTCGCTCTCTGAGCATCGGATTGGAATGCTGTAAAAAGTGGCCACAAGTACATGGACTATAGTTTTCGTTCTATCAATTTCAGAGCCAAAGGAGGAAAAAATGACATGTGGCAAGTCGTACAAGTTCGCTCTACTGAACTAGTCCAAACTTTGGTCATTGTGGGAGATTGGACATAACTTTGTCTTGAAGAATCCAAATCAGATCAGACCTGTGTTGTTTGAAAGAAGCCTTACAGGGCTACTGCAAGACAGAATTTCAGATATTGAGGATCCACAATTATAGATATAATTCAATTTCAATATTGAGCTCCTAAAAAGAAAGTAAAAGGTGTGTATTTTTTTTTTTTCTGAATTTCATAAGTCTTGTTTGAAGAATCAAGTTGAATTGATTCCAAGGGCATATTGTAGAATAGATATCAGTATTGGATTCTAAAATGGCCCCTAAAAAGAATTCAACACCCATTAAGCCTTTAGAAAGCTCTACTATGACTCATGAATACGAAGAATGGCAACATGACATATCAAAATTACAAGAGCAAGTGCAACAAATTTCACTCTTGCAAAGAGCAACAAAAAATGACATGGAAGTTTTGAAGAAAGGAGTGGAAACTAAGATGGATGGTCTGAAGAAAGGCGTGGAATCTAAGATGGATGGTTTGAAGAATGGCATGGAATCTAAGATATATTGCGTGGAATCTAAGATGGATGGTTTGAATAATGGCATGGAATCTAAGATAGATGTCATGGTAGCTGGCATAGAATCTAAGATGGATGACATGGAAGCTAAGATCGATGAGAAAATGGAAAACATGAAGAATGATCTAAAAGCAGACATGGAAGGTTTGACAAAGTTGATACAAGAAATGTTTCCTAATGGTGAAAATATAGTAGAGGAAACTCATTATGAGAACAAAATAAATGTTAATCATGATTTCATAAAATCTAATGTTGGCAGGAAGAACCACCATATTCAAAAAATGGATATGAGGAAGTTTGATAGAAAGGATCATGTAACATGGATACTACAGATGGAGCAATATTTTGATCTCCATAATGTGCAAAACACACAAAAGGTACGCATTGCAACTTTACATTTAGAACAAAATACATTTTTATGGTATCGATGGCTTTGCTCTCGTCAAAAAATTGTCACTTGGTCAATTTTTACGGAGGAAATGATAGCACATTATGAGGATACAAACAACAACACCTTCTTTAGCCAATTGATAAAACTCAAACAAAAGGGTTTAATGGGGAGCACATTGAGGACTTCCAAAAATTGAATATAAGGGTAACTGATATTCCAGAGGAACACAGGATTGATCTCTTTATAGGTACTTTAAAGGATAACATCCAACATGAAGTTCGCATTTTGGAACCTGATTCATTGGAGAAGGCATTCAGGTTGGCAAGAAAATTTGAATGTAAAATTATGGTGACAAGGAAGCCTACCACTCACTTCTATAAAGAGGGAAGTGTTGCTACTCCTATATTTACACAACCTACAAGGTTGACACCACAAAAATTGGAAGAAAAAAGAGAAAAAGAGCTTTCCTACAGTTGTGATAGAAAATACACTAAATTTCATAAGTGTGCTGAGAAGAAATTATTTTACATAGATTTTGAAGAGGAAGAAGAAAATGAACAAGAAGAGGATATATACTAGGAACCAACCCAAGAAGCGGAAGAAATGAGTCCGACCATATCGTGTAATGTATTGGCAGGAATTACCACTCCTCAAAATCTCAAGATAGAAGGAAATATCAAGAAGAAAAAGGTAATAGTGTTGATTGATTCAGGTAGTACCCATAATTTTATTCATTGTAAGGTAGCCAAGGAATTGAATTGTTTCCTATACCCAACACCAGAATGTCAAGTGATGGTTGGAAATGGAGGAACTATAAATTTCTTTGGAAAATGCCATAATATCAAACTAACCATGGGGGAGTATGTATTGAATAGTCCAATGTTTTCCATTCCTATGGGAGGTTCTGATGTTGTACTAGGAGTACAATGGTTACAATCTTTTGGGACGGTAGCTTTTAATTTTCAAGAACTTTTCTTGAATTTTTTTCAGAAGGAAAGGAAGTCGAATTACGGGGTATTGCAGGGAAGCCAGGAAAGATAATAAGCTCTAATGTCATGACAAAGCTTCTAAAGAAAGAACAACAAGGCATAATTGCACAATTATGCTCACTAGAAGTTCCAACATCAAAATCATCTATTTCTGCAGATCTCCAACAAGTCTTGGACAATCATTCCAAGGTGTTTGAAACTCCCAAAGGACTCCCACCTATTCGTGATCGTGATCATGCTATTCATTTTATTCCAGGAAGTGTTCCTCCAAACATCAGGCCTTATAGATATCCTTATGTCCAAAAGAGCGAAATTGAACGTATGATTGCAGAAATGTTAGAGGCGGGTATAATTCAACCTAGTCAAAGTTCTTTCTATGCTCCTGTAGTATTGGTTCACAAGAAGGATGGATCATGGCGCATGTGTCCGGATTATAGGGAGCTCAATAAGCTCACCATTAAATATAAATTTCCCATTCCTGTGATTGATGAATTATTGGATGAATTACATGGAGCAATTTATTTTACCAAATTGGATCTTCGTTCACGGTATCATCAAATTAGAATGAAGACTGAAGATATTCTGAAAACAACATTTTGAACTCATGAGGGTCATTATGAATTTTTGGTCATGCATTTTGGCCTTACCAATGCACCTTCTACATTTCAAGGGTTGATGAATTCCATTTACAAACCCTTCCTTAGAAAATTTGTGCTAGTATTTTTTGATGATATACTAATGTACATCAGGTCTTGGAAGGATCATGTTCAACATGTTGACAGGGTGCTCAAACTATTGTAGGAGAAACAATTATATATGAAAAAAAATCCAAATGTTTCTTTGGAGTACAAGAGGTGGAATATCTGGGTCATATTGTATCTCACGAGGGTGTTAAGGTAGACCCTAACGAAATTAAAGTCATTAAGGAATGGAAAGTCCCCACAACCATAAAGCAGTTGCGAGGATTTCTCGAGTTAACAGGGTATTATTGAAAGTTTGTTAAGAATTATGGGAGAATAGCAGCACCTCTAACAACATTATTGAAGAAAGATGCATTTTCATGGACTCATGAAGCAACTAAGGCCTTTGAACATCTTAAAGAGGCAATGTGCCTAGCACCAGTCTTAGCTACGCCAGACTTCACCCTTTATTGTGGAATGTGATGCCTCAGGAAATGGAATTGGTGTTTTTTTAATGCAAGAAGGAAGACCCATTTCTTTTGAAAGTCGTCCAATCAAAGGAAAGTATTTACAGAAACCTATTTATGACAAGGAAATGTTAGCAATACTTCATGCAATAAAGAAATGGAGAACTTACCTAATGGGAAGACACTTCAAGGTAAAAACTGATCATGATAGTCTTAAACAATTTTTGGAACAAATACTATCTTCAGAAGAGCATCGAAAATGGGTCACAAAGATGTTGGGCTATGACTTTGAAATAATATACAAAAAAGGGAAGCTAAATTTTTTTGCAGATGCACTCTCAAGAAAGAATGAAGAGGTGGAAGCATTGCTTTGTGCCATTTCTATTATCCAACTAGATTGGATAACCAAAGCAAGAGATGAATGGAAGAAGGACGAAGACGTGTGGACACTCATTCAAAATTTGTAGCAAGATCCTAGTACATATGATATATTTAGTTGGAAAAATGATTCCTTATGGTACAAAGATTGCTTATATATTTTTAACAATTCCAACTAAAGAAAAATATTCTTTTGGAATTGCACACTTCTCCTTTAGGAGGACACTCAAGATTTTTAAAAACTTACCACAGGGTGAAGAAATAATTTTTTTGGGATGGCCTTAAATCTGATATTCAAAAATTTGTGGCAGAATGTTTGGTTTTCCAGCAGAATAAAGTTGAGACAATTAAGACCCTGGGTCTTCTACAACCTTTATCCATTCCAAGTCAACGTTGGGAGGAGATTTCAATGGATTTTATCACAGATTTACCTAAGTCCGAAGGAAAGAGTGTCATCATGGTGGTAGTTGATAGACTTACCAAGTATGCACACTTTTGTGCATTATCTCATCCATTTAAAGCAAGTACGGTTGCTACTACATTTATGGATAGAATTCAAAAGCTACATGGAAGCCCAAGGGTTATTGTGAGCGACAGAGATCCCATTTTTACTGGAAATTTTTGGATGAAGTTATTTTCTTGTTTGGGTACTCAATTAGCTCATAGCTCATCTTATCATCCTCAATCTGATGGTCAAACTGAGATCGTAAATAAATGTTTGGAAGGATATCTTCGTTGTTTTGTATCTGATAAACAAACACAATGGGTCAAGTGGTTACCTCTTTTTGAATGGTGGTATAACACTTCCTTCCATACTGCAGCAAAAATGACCCCATTTATGGCACTTTATGGATATCATCCACCATCCATCACATCATATTTAAGAGAAAATTTGAAGGTTCAAGGAGTGGAAGATCACATCGAGCATCAAAAAGAAGTTCTCCAACTCTTAAAGGACAACCTGAATTTGACACAAAATCGAATGAAACAACAGGAAGATCAACATCGCATCGAGAGAAGTTTTGATGTAGGAGACTAGGTATTTTTATGGCTACAACCATACAAACAAATGTCCCTCAAGCAAGCTAAGAAGGATAATAAATTATCGCCAAATTACTATGGTCCTTACAAGGTGTTGCAAAATATTAGTACTATGGCATACAAATTGGAGCTTCCTGCTTCTTCACAAGTGCATCCAATTTTCCATGTTTCATGCTTATAGAAGGTTATAGGTGAAAATCTTCCAGTTCAAAAAATATTGCCAGAACTTGATGAGGAAGGAAAAATCATATTGGAACCTGAAGCGGTCATGGAAAAAAGAACTCGACAGCTACAAAATCGATCAATTTCAGAGTATCTCATCAAGTGGAAGAACTTACCCACTGAAGATTCTACATGGGAGGATGAGAATTTTATACAGAAGCACCCAGAGCTACTCAAGCGTTGAGGACAACACTTTTTGAAGGAGAGGGGCATGTTAGGTCCCTATATTACTAGTATAGTCCCTTATTGTTGTTAGTGTAACCCCCTTATTGTTATTATTGTACCTTTGTAACCCCCATATTGTTATTATTGTGCCCTTAAATTATTATTGTTAGGTCGGCTAGGATTACATTGTGGCCCCATGGACTCCTATATATAGAAAGGAGGTTTTGTAATTTGAATCATCCAACAATTGTTCATTCATGTAATGTATTGGAGGTTGCCCCCTCGAAGTGGCTTATTTATAAGGCGTTGATATCTCTTTTCTTCTCTTTTTGGAGCTGGTTTCACAACAATAGATACCTCTTTAATTTGTCTTTAAGTAATCTTATTTTCCACCAAAAATTTCAAAACCAAAGCCAATTGTTCTATCATAACTAGCCTAAAACATTAAACAAAAACAAAGTTAAATCATAAAGAGAGATCCCTCTCTGAAATTTGGGAAGGCTAGATCCTAAATTTCCAAAGTAGGTTTGTGGTTACCCCTAGTTTTCTTTAACTAAAAAACAAAAGCCCACAATCTTGAGAAATTACTAGGGTGATAACATAAGACTCTAGGGGTTCCTTTTTCGCTGTTATAGAAGCTCAAAAAAGAGATAAAATTTCACTTCAAATCCTTTTTCATTTTTAACAAAGCTCAAAAAATAAGGAGAAAAAGTATGCTTTGTGGTCAAGTCATTCTTTGAAATAAATCCGCACGACTATTATGTTCATCAGTTGTATTTCCTGTTCAGAACAACATCAAATGGATTAAAACTACTTGTTTCATGATAAAAACATAATAAAACTATAGTCATAGCAATAAATTTAACTTGCGAATAATTAAATGATTATTTAAAAGTAGTTTCACTATTCATTTTTACCATTCCATAGTTACCATTTGTATTTTGGAGCTCTGAACCTAATTCCCCCCCCGAACTTCAGTTGTTGATTGCGATCATTTCTGTGGATGGATTTCATCGCCATTCAATCTAGGTTAGTGCCATGAACCTCCTCTTCCCTTTGGTATTCATTTCATTTCCAATTTATGCATATTTTTAGGGTTTTAAGGCCCCTAGGGTAAATTCTGCCAAAAATTAGGGGAACACACCCCTAAATGTCAAAACCTGCGTTGCATAGTAGGTACAGTGAAGTGTACTTGCATGTGCAACACACTGTCTCTTGTTAGGGAGTGCGGTGGGCACAGTTTAAGTTTTTTATTTTCTTACTATGCCCAAAATTGACCTAGTTTTTTGCAATAAATGGAATCTAATGGATCTTATGGTTGTGTTTCAGGTTTCCATCGGATTATAATGATGATTACATGGAGGGAAAGAGAACATGAAGAAAAAGATATGATTTCCTTGAATGATCCAGGTACTGTAAGAGCCTTAAGAGATTATGGACTTCTTAAGTACTTCAAATTGTCCAGGATGAGGTAAAAAATAGAATTCTTGGAGTTCTTAGTTCGAGCATGGGATCCGGTGATAGAGGCATTTCATATTAAGAACCAAGTGGTTCCTATAAAAATTGAGGATGTGTATTTTCTCACAGGTTTGTCGAGGAGAGGTTTGCCCATTTCATTCTCAAGGTCTACCATTGGAGGAGAGACAGTGAGGGATTATATTCTGCAGTATTGTTATCCAGGGGCAGAACCTAGCAAAGATGGAAAAATAAACGTCCGGGATGTCAGAGATTTTCCTTTGAGAACTATCCTTTTCACAATCGCTAAACTTGCCGGCACCGTTACACTACATGTAGCGAACAGATCATATATGTAGTATGCGCTAGAGTGTATGGAGCCAACAGTCTTCAACTTGTCTGAAGCTGTTCTATCACAGATAAAGGAACAACTGAAAAAAGAAAAGGGAGGAAGGAAGAAGAATTTCAGTTATGGTTCTATCCTTATATCCTTCGCCTTGGAACAGATTCCATTGATGCAGCCACAACATGTGACACTGGATATAGCTAGTCCCAGAGATCCTCGGATGTAGAGATGGGTAGACCTCATAGGTCGACATGCTGGCCAATAAAATGTTGTGTTCTCTACTAAATTGTTTGCCTGGTTCCGGAAAAAAATTATCGCCATCGATGAGTATGCATATGCAGGCATTGATTTCCGAGGAGATCCAGATTTAGCACTACCAGAAGACGCTCAGTGGGGTGAAATAGGTAAGAATTTTTTGACCATGTTTTTTTATTTTCCTAAGGTTTATACAATGTTTTTGTGTTTTGATTTCTTTCCAAGACTAAAATAAATGTTTGATGTAATGTAGATGTTGGTCGCGTTCAACCTGTAGTGGAACCAGAGCACGAAGCAGATGTGCCAGCAGAGAGGGCTGTCGGGAGAGAAGTCCTTCAGGATCTTAATCTGGCTGAGACTCTGACTAAGCTTCAGCAACACATAGAAGGCTTGACCTTTGGAATTCCAAATTGCCGGATCAAAGAGCTTCCTATGCGAATGCAATGACACACTATTGGGGTTCCTAACCATTGGATGCAGTTACTTCGTAGGATAGCTAGATCTATAGCATGTTACCACGAGCACCACTAGTTTACTTATGACATTTTGCATACATTTTGAGGTCAGATGACCAATGTGTCTTGGGCACAAATTTTGTAAAAACCTATAACTATCTATCTATATGATTTTAGAGCTTTTCCTATGTTTAATACATAATCCTATTCAATTATGTGAATGTTTTCTTTACATATGTTGTAAATGTCTGTCTAAAACTTGATTAGCTAATGAATCAATCAATGAGTTCAAATTTCTGGAAATGTGTTGATATTTAATAAAATCAAAATTTCTTTCCAAAAGTTGAACTCTTAGGAAAAATCTACGAAGTGTTGTATTTCTAACAGTATAAACACTATTAATTTGTAATACCACAAGTTGTGAGTCTAACCTTATGATTATGCGGCTAATACCAAATGAAACGGCATCAGAGAGAAGTTCGATCAACGCGCTATACTCAGTGATATTGTTCGGCGATCTACCAATAAAAATCCCTTGAAAAATCACTAACTCGCCGTTCAGAGCGAAAATGGCCCACGCTGCAGAGGATATATTCTGCGTACTACGACTAGCACCATCAGCATATCCAACAAATGGTTTCGAAGATTTATACATCTACGATGAAATGTAAAGCGGATTACTAATGTCAAGAAAACTCTAAAAAAAAATTAAGATAGTGAATGCAAATCAATAGCATATATTTACAATATAATACAAAAAATTACCATGCTCATGATTAAGCATAGTAACATTTCAAATACAACCCATTTCTAGGCGGCACCAATGGAATTCCATCGTAATCAACTAACTCATAGGAACCCTTAGCAAGAACTCTTTTGACAATATAGGGGCCATGCTATAACGGATCAAATTTCCCTGTACCTATTACATTAGCTTCTTGATCGTAGAGAAGGACCAAGTTTCCCTCTAAGAAAATGCAAGGCTAGACATTTTTGTCGTATTGCGCCTTTATACGTCTTATGTGCTTCGTTGGCCAATTGGGCTTCATGACGCATTTCATCAATATGGATGAGGTTAAGGAGATGTGCTTATTCTTCTGAGGTGTCAGGTAACAAGTCTATTGTGAGTTTTAATGATGATATTTCACATTGGATTGGTAAGATAGCTTCCAGACCATACACCAATTGAAAAAGAGTAAATCCGGTTGCGTTTCTCACCGAGGTTCGATACGCCCACAAGGCAAAGTACAGGATAAAATGCTAGTTTCTCTTACGAACTCCTATCATTCTTTGAAGCATTCGTCTAAGAATTTTGTCAATAGCCTCAACTTTTCCATTTGATTGTGGATAATAAGGAGTAGAATTATCATGTGACAATCCTAACTTGGTGTTGAATCCTTAGTTAAACTGGGGGGGGTGGGTGAATCAGTTTAACACAATCATGAGATTTTAAAAAAATTTCATTAAGCTTATGTACAACTTAATTTCATGATCAAATTTATATGTGAACAATCTTAATATGTGAGCAGAAAGCATTAAGATAATGTGTCAACAGACTTATTATGAGAGAAAAAAATATTAAGTAGATTGAATAAACCATATCAACACATAAACATCACACACAGAGACAAAAAATATAAGTGGAAACCCATAAAGGGAGAAAACCACATCTTATTATTATTGTGATGCAAAGGAAAGCTCCAACTCCCTCTCACCACTGATTTTCTGTAGGCACCAACCTAAAGGAGGCTCCAACCTTAATTCTGCAAGCTACAACTTGCAAGGAAGCTCCAAATCCCATCAATTTTTTGCAGGCACCAACCTACAAGAGGCTCCAACCTCAGTCAGCTGCAATTGACATCTATCAAGCTACAACTTGATAGGGAAGCTCCAACTTCCTCACTCTATAAAAAAAAAACACTTGCTGATTTACCTTGGATATCAGCTCTGATATGTACCTTCTATATTGATGTCCTCTAGTCTTCATATCTGTCTTATATCATCTTTGACTCTTCACAACATCTCTATCTGCTCCACCTTCTTCTTATTTTCTCTACTTCAATTTTGCATTATCTAACCTCTATATGCATATCTATGAGATATCATTTATAGAGTTTTCCTCTTGACTGTTTGTATTCTACAAAGAATTTGGAGTGAATAACTATGACTCTTCGGCTTATACCTTCTCATTCCTTTGTCCAACTCATTTAGAAAAAATATAACAATATGTACAAATTTCAATATTACAGTGGGATTTTTGTTTTCCTCCGAAGACTTGCCAGTGCATCACAAACAATATAAAAACCAATTAAAATATTTACATTCAGTTTCAATATGGATTTCAAATCAACCCATTCTTTTTTTGGATCACTGCGTGTTTGTCTTTTCAGCTACTGTAGTGTAACTGTTCTGCATATTTTCTTGTTTTCCGTGTAGGTGCACTTTATAGAATTCTGAATGTGTTTGGACTTTGGATAAACCTCAAATTGTAATGTGTCCCAACAACATATATTATATCCAATATAATATTCTCCCTTATTTAAAACAACATAGATTTTAATCTATATGTGGAGGCTCCTTTTAACATAGAAAACACCCTTTCGGGCCCACTAGCCGAACTTTTCTTATTCTTCGATGCGATGAGCCTCCTCCAAATATTTCCAATTGCGATTACTCCTCTTGCGATGGTTCCGATGTGATTGATCGCAATCGCAAACTTCATTAACATGTTCCGTTGTTCTTCCCTTACTCCGATGCAATTGATGCCTTTGCGATGGTTCTGATGCGATTGATCGCAATCGAAAACTTCATTAACATGTTCCACTGTTCTGCCTTTACTCCGATGTGATGGTTCACTGTTCACAGATATATGTGTGTGTGTATATATATATATATATATATATATATATATATATATATATATTGTTTCATATATATATTTTCCGCTTTACTTTCCTTTTACTCTTCAGCTTTGGTTAATAATTCGGAGAAAACATATATTAACCTTTTCTTTTGTATGGAGCCCACATTACAGCTATACTCCACCTCATTTTATAATATTTCGCTTGTTTTAAACCCAAAGTATCTCCATTATGCATATATGTAATGGTCACTCTTAACAATACTTATTTGAATAAAATTCATATACACCCATTAACATATATCCACCCATAATATATAGGTCAACATCTATATATATTTTGATTTCCTTTCGCACATTATTATAATATACCCGCATAAAAATTCATTATACAAGGTTCGGTCTTTATATATATATCAATACATTATAGCCGATGTAAAAAAATGTTAAGAACCATTATAACAGAGTCTTGACTTAGCTTTAACCCAAGTGAGAACACATGCGACGTCTTCGGGCCCACCTTCATCCACGTTGTATTAATATATACTATGTCTTTAGTGTAACATTATAACAGTATTTCACCATCGTATTCAATCACCTTTGAAATGAAATTTCACGGCCCACAATATTCAAGTGTTCCACAATTACAAATGCCCATAGGTTAAAAGAAATGTCCTGGGCCCATAGCAACATAAATCCTCCGCTTACCTTTGCGCTAACTGTCTAACGGATCCAATGATCTAAAGCTTGTCGCGTTCCAAAACCCGATCGGATGAATGCGAATGAATATCGCGTAGCAAAGTTTCACGTGACTTTCTCCTCCGAAATTACGTGATATAAATGGTATTCAAATACCACTTATTGCCACGCGTCGAATGAAGACCCATATCGCGTTCAAAAAGTTGAAACCATTTACCACCTCCAAACTCACGCGATACTGCTGGTATTTTCACCCCCGGTTTCGCTGTTCATGCAAGGTTTCGTGTCCTCTAGCTCAAGGTTCTGCACTGCGCACTATCAACAATTCAATTCTTTGCGTTATAAATTCGTTTCATCAACAGTTCAACACTGCGCTTCCACATGTTAAAAACACACAGCTCTATCATATTCACACTTTGCATTCAAGATCCGATCAACCTAGGATTCCCTTTTTATTGCGCCTACAAGTTCACTGCGCCCAACTCTTTGTTAACCAATACCTGAGCTTTTCTAATATCAAATGATGAAACCCATTTAAGGTTCTGACATACACCCTTTTCAGTCTTTAAATCTTCCGGGCATAGTGTTATTCTATTATAACCTAGGGTTCGACCTTTTTACACCAACACCAAACCAATACCCTTTTTACAGTTACTATGCATGACAGTGCATAGTCAGTGCATGTCAATGCAGGAACGTTTCTCTGTTTCTCTGTATTCTCTGCAACCTGGGCTGCTTCTTTTTGCTGCCCTCCTTCTTTAAATGGCCATGTATCTGCTGCTCGACCCTCTCTACATCTTGCCGCCTCTTTTGCTATTTCTCTGCTTCTATGCTGCTCTCTTTGCCTCGTTGTTGTTTCAGGTGTTCATCCTTTGCCATCAATGACAACATTTCCAATCGTCTCCCCCTTTGGCATTGATGGAAACACATCCACCAATAACCCAATGCTTCCTTTGCCTATCTTCTTTTGCTTTCTTTTCCTCCCCCTTTGAAATCATTGGCAAAGGGTTGCACATTACCTAGTGATGTTTTCAAATCTTGTCCATTATACTCTGATCTTGAGGACCAGTTTCATGCACTTCTCACTTGTTCTGGCTCTTTTGTGACTCTCTTTGTTGACTAATCTCCCCCCGAAATGATGTTTTCTTTTCTGTTCTCCCCCTGGAGTGATGCTTTCTTTTCATGTTATAGAGTAGCATCTGAAGATACTACTCCTAGTTTGTCTCTTAGATATTTGAATGGTTCTTTAGCAAGGGGTTTTGTGAATATGTCTGTTGTTTGTTCCTTTGTTGGTACATATTCCAGCTTTACTACTTTCTGAGCTACTTGTTCTCTGAGGAAGTGGTACTTTATTAGGATATGCTTTGTTTTTGAATGAAGTACAATATTTTTTGATATATTTATTGCACTTGTATTGTCACATTTGATAGAAATAGGTTCATCAATGCTTACCTTCATGTCTTGGAGATTTTGTTTCATCCACATTACTTGTGTGCAAAAAGCTGCTGCTACTATGTATTATGTTTCTGCTGTAGATAGAGAGATGGAATTTTTCTTCTTGCTTAGCCATGCTACCAGAATTTTTCCCAAATAGAATGCTCCTCCACTTGTGCTTTTCCTGTCATCCATATAGCTGGCCCAATCTGCATCTGTATAAGCTTTCAAAGTGAAGCTCTTGCCTTTTGGATACCATAGCCCATGCTGTGTAGTTCCTTGTAGATATCTGAATATTATTTTGACTGCTAGTAAGTGATTTTGTTTAGGTGCTTCTTAATATCTTGCCACAAGTCCTACCGCCAACATAATGCCTGGTCTAGAAGCTGTTAGGTATAGAAGACTTCCTATCATGGATCTTTAAAGTCTTTGATATATATCTGCAGATCCATCATTAGCACATAGCTTGCATCCAGTGATCATGGGAGTTGAAACAGGTTTGCAGTCTTCCATTTTGAACCTTTTCAACATTTCTCTTAAGTATTTTTCTTGTGAGATGAATGTGCCTGTGTTCTTTTGCTGAATTTGAAGTCCTAAGTATAAGGTGAGCTCTCCAATCATAGACATCTCAAACTATGATTTCATCTCTTCAGCAAATCCTTTTGCTAACTCATCTTTGCTTTTTCCAAACATGATGTCATCTACATACACTACTACAATCAGGAGTTCATTGTAATTGGCCTTTATGTATAAATTTCTGTCTACTCCTCCTCTCTTAAAGCCTTGTTTTTGCAAGTACTTGTCCAGCCTTGAATACCATGCACGAGGATCTTGTTTAAGCCCATATAGGTCTTTCTTTAATCTGCACACATAGTCTTGTTTATCTGTTAATGAGAATCCTTCAGGTTGTTCCATGTAGACTTCTTCTTCTAGATCTCCATTCAGGAAGGCAAATTTCACATCCATTTGATATACCTTGAAGTCATGGTAGCATGCAAAGGCTAAAAGCATTCTGATAGCTTCCATTCTGGCTACAGGGGAAAATGTTTCATCATAATCAAGACCTTCAATTTGTGAATATCCCTTGCATACAAGACTGGCTTTATTTCTGATTACCTATCCTTGTTCATTCATCTTATTCTTGAATACCCATTTTGAGCCTATGACATTTTTCTCAGTGGGTCTTGGAACTAATTCCGAGGTATTGTTCTTCTCAATTTGGTCCAATTCTTCATTCATAGAATTCACCCAATATTTGTCCTTGCTGGCTTCTTCAAACTTCTTTGGCTCTATTTGTGATAACATAGCTAGGTATACCTCTTCTATCTGTTCAGCTAGCTGTCTTCTTGTCTAGACTCCTACACTCTTGTCCCCAATGATTTTATCTTATGGATGGTTCTTTTGAGTGTATCTTGAGGGGCCTTTTGAGTTCAGTTTAGTATCTTCTGTTGTCTTGCTTATTTCATCATCATCTTGGTTCTCTTCTTCATGATCTTCTGGAGGATTGCTGCAACCTGTACTTCTTGTCTTGTTTGGTAGTTCTTCATCAAATCTTACATCAATGCTTTCCACAATTTTGTGAAGTGCTTTGTTGTAGCACCTGTGACCCTTACTCTTGGATGCATATCCTAAAAATATTCCTTCATCTGCTCTTGCATCAAACTTTCCCAGATTTTCATCATTATTTTTTATGAAACACTTGCTTCCAAAGACTCTAAAGTGCTTGACTGATGCTGGTTTACCATAACATAGTTCATAAGGAGTCTTGTCACTGTTTGGTCTTAAATGAGCTTTGTTAAGAATATGCACAGCTGTGTGTACTGATTCTGCCCAGAAGGTTTGGGAAATGTTACTTTATTGCATCATAGCTCTGGAAATATGTTGTACAGACCTATTTTGTCTCTCTGCCACTCCATTCTGTTGAGGTGTACCAACAATTGTAAACTGTTGTTTTATTCCATGCTCATTGCATAGGTCTGCAAAATCATAGTCTGTGAATTCACCTCCTCTGTCTGATCTGATGCACTTTAGCTTGCATCTTGTTTGATTTTCTGCCAATGCCTTGAATATCTTGAATTTCTCAAGTGCTTCCGATTTATATTTGAGAAATGCAACCCATGTCATTCTGGAAAAGTCATCTATTATCAGCATGAAATGGGATTCTCCACTTGGTATTTTAGTTCTTGAACATCCACACAAGTCCATGTGTACAAGCTGAAGTGGCCTACTTTTTGATAGCTCTTCTATGGTCTTAAAGGATGTGCAGGTCTATTTTACCAGTTGGCAAGAATTACATATGGTATTTGAAGGCTTCTTTATTGCTGGCATATCTCTGACTGCTTTCTTCTTGCTTAGACTGATGATGTGGTCGAAGTTAAGGTGTCCCAATCTTCTATGCCATAACCATGACTCCTCAAGTTTGCTAAAGTGGCATGCTTCATTCTCTTCTTTCACTATGTAGACATTACTTTCTGTTCGAACACCTTTGATCAGGGTCTTTACTGTGGTGCTTGATCTTACTTCACAGTCTTGAGCTCTAAAAAGAACTTCACAGCCTTTATCACACATTTGACTGACACTCAACAGATTTGCTTCCATCCCATCCACAAATAGTACATCTTGGGCCTTTCCTCTGCCATTATCTAGACTGACTAACTCTTTTCCTTTGATTTTCCCTGCTTTATCATTGCCAAAAGTAACATTTCTAGATTTCTTATCATCAAAGGTTATAAACTTGCTTCTATCTCCAATCATATGCTTTGAGCATCCATTGTCTAAATACCATTGGCTTTTTAGATCTTGAGCTATTAGAGCCAGGTCACATTTATTTACCTTATTTTTCCACTGCAAGCATCTTTTTGTTTGGTGCCTTTTCTGAGATGATGGACCACATTCTCTGAGAGGACATTTGGAAGACATATGTCCACTTTTATTGCATACACAACATTTGATCATATCTTTAGCAGAATTATGAGTATGAGTAAACTCTCCATGATTCATAAACCTCCTTGAAGTTTTGAACATCAGTATTTGTCCATTTCTGCATTCTATGATTTTATGGAAAAATTCCTTACTGTAAAAACAATATCCATAAAAACAATTTGCATACCTGATGAAGGGTTGTCTTATCCATTTGTTTGCTTGAGGTAATATTTTCACTGTTTGCATCCTTTTCTGGTTTGAATTAATTCTCCTTGTATGATAGTATGCAGCAATATGTCCCAGTTTGTGGCAGGCATAACAGGTGGCATTTTTCATAGGGGGGAAGAATCTCCTTTGATGGCTTCCAAATTTGACATATTTAGGAGTATATGAGCCTTTTTCAGTTAACTGTTTATTTATTTCATTCTTTTTCATTTGAGGTTCCTTCTGGTTTCTGTCTACTTCATTGCAGGTTTCTTCTTTTGTAGGAATCTTCTGAGCTGCTTTATTATCCTTATCTGCTTTTACAAAAATGATTTTTTTTTTTCCTTTTCTTTGCCTTTTCTTGATTCTCCTTCATAGCCTATCCCAGTTTTTATCAGAGGAGATCTTTGAGCATCTAGAATTTCATTCAACTTATCAGAGCTTGTCATTTGAGAAGTATTTATTAACACTTTCCTTTGGGCGTTTTCTAATTTCTTCCTCAAGCATACTACTTCTTCTTCCAATTTTTCTTGTTCCTAAATTTTATCCTTAATTTTCTTAAGTAAAATTTCTTCAACCTTATTGGCTTCTTCAAGCTCTATTTTCAACTAAATGAGGACTTCTGAATTTTGTTCTTCTCTTACATATTTGAGGAGAATGTCTTTCTATTTTCTGCACTTCAGTTTGAGTCTGTCAATTTCCTCTAGAGCACTTCTTAACTCCCCCTCAAGATCAACTTCCCCTTCTTACTCATATTCTAGAAGGAATCCTTGAAGCTCTTCTATAGCCATCAATATAAATTCAGAGGTTCCTTCTTCACTTGAGGGTTCATCTGAGTCCTCAGATGCACTGCTGTCTTGTTGAGCATAGAAAGACTTTCTATTGAATCTCTTCCCTTTCTTTGATATGGTTTTCTCTGATTCTTGACTCTGATTCTTTGTTTTCTTATGAGGACACTTAGCAGCATAGTGTCCAACTCTTCCACAGCTAAAGCATTTAAATGGAAGTTTACCTTTATATTTACTTGAGCCTCTACCCAATTTCCTGACAAATTTGGCCTCTTCTTCATCAGAGCAAGAGAATATCTCTTCCTTTTCTTCTTTCTTCTTCTTTGTCTTAAAGGTTTCCTCCCTTACATTTGACTTCCTCTGTGGCAGTCTCATCTCATAGGCTATTAAGTTTCCAAGTAGTTGGTTCATGGTCAAAGTTTCCCAATCAGCTATTTATTCTATGGTAGAAACCTTGGGGTTAAAGCTCAATGGTAGAGATATTAGAATCTTTTGAACAATTACGCATTCTTGTATGGTTTCTTCTAGAGATTTCATATAATTAACAATTTCAGCAACCCTTAAAAAGAAGCTGGCAATGTCTTCATCATCATTCATTCTTAAATTTCCAAACTGAGCTCTATATACTTGAAGTTTGGCTGTCTTCACCTTTTTATTTCCATCATGGATGTTTTCTAGAGTGTCCCACATTTATTTGGTAGTATTTTTGTGCATTAATTTGATAAATTCTACCTCACACAGTCCATTTAATATTGCATTCATGGGATTTGCATTAGATACAAAATCTTATTTTTCTTCTTTCTCTGAGTCAATCGATTTTGGGGCATATCCAAATTCCACAGCAGCCCAAACTTCTATTCCTAGAGACATTATGTATGCTCTCATTCTGATTTTCCAAAAGGCATAATTTGCACTAGTGAAAAAAGGGGCTTTATTGGTTGAGCATCCTTCTTGACTAGCCATCCTAGGGACCTAGGATCTCCTTTCAGTTGTTAAACTGATACAAAAGGAACCTGCTTTGATACCAATTGTTGAACCCTTAGTTAAAATGAGAGGGGGGGGGGGGGGGGGGGTGAATCATTTTAACACATTCATGAACTTTTAAAAACTTTTCATTAAGCTTATGTACAACTTAATTTCATGATCAACTTTATATGTGAACAATATTAATATATGAGCAGCAAGTATTAAGATAATGTGACAATAGACTTATTATCAGAGCAGAAAGTATTAATTATATTGAATAAACCATATCAACACATAAACATCACACACAGAGACAACAGATATAAGTGGAAACCCATAAAGGGAGAAAACCACATCTTATTATTGTTGTGATGCAAAGGAAAGCTCCAAATCCCTCTCACCACTGATTTTATATAGGCGCCAACCTACAGGAGGTTCCAACCTCAATTCTGCAAGCTACAACTTGTAAGGAAGCTCCAACTCCCATTAATTTTCTGCAGGCACCAACCTACAAGAGGCTCCAACCTCAGTCAGCTACAACTGACATCTATCAAGCTACAACTTTATAGGGAAGCTCCAACTTCCTCACTCTATCAAAAGAAAACACTTGTTGATTTACCTTGGTTATCAACTCCGTTCTGTACCTTCTTTACTGTTGTCCTCCAGTCTTCATATCTGTCTTATATCATCTCTGACTCTTCACAACATCTCTATCTGCTCCACCTTCTTCTTATTTTCTCTACTTCAATTATGCATTCTCTAACATCTATATGCATATCTATGAGATATCATTTATAGAGTTCTCCTCTTGAATCTTTGTATTCTACAGAGAATTTGGAGTGAATAGCCATGACTCTTTGGCTTTTGCCTTCTCATTCCTTTGTCCAACTCATTTAGAAAAAATATAACAATATGTACAAATTTCAATATTACAGTGGGATTTTTGTTTTCCTCCGAATACTTTCCAGTGCATCATAAACAATATAAAAACCAACTAAAATATTTACATTCAGTTTCAATATGGATTTCAAATCAACCCATTCAGTTTTTGGATCACCGCGTGTTTGTGTTTTCAGCTACTATAGTGTAACTGTTCTACATATTATCCTATTTTCCGTGTAGGTGCACTTTACAGAATTCTAAACATGTTTGGACTTTGGATTAACGTCAAATTGTAATGTGGCCCGAAAACATATATTATATCCAATATAATCTTCACCCTTAATTAAAACAACCCATATTTTTAATCTATATGCGGAGGCTCCTTTTAACATAGAAAACACCCTTTCGGGCCCACTAGCCAAAATTTTCTTATTCTCCGATGCAATGAGCCTCCTCCAAAGATTTCTGATTGCGATTACTCCTCTTTCGATGGTTCCAATGCGATTGATCACAGTCGCAAACTTCATTAAAATGTTCCACTGTTCTGCCTTTACTCCAATGCGATTGATGCCTTTGCAATGGTTCCGATGCGATTGATCGCAATCGCAAAATTCATTAACATGTTAGTTGTTACTTACTCGATGCGATGGTTCACTGTTCATATATATATATATATATATATATATATATATTTTCATATATATATTTGCCACTTTACTTTCCTTTTACTCTTTAGCTTTGGTTAATAATTCGGAGCAAACATATATTAACCTTTTCTTTTGTATGGAGCCCACATTACAGCTATACTCTGCCTCATTTTATAATATTTCGCTTGTTTTAAACCCAAAGTATCTCCATTACGCATATATGTAATGGTCACTCTTAACAATACTTATTTGAATAAAATTCATATACGCCCATTAACATATATCCGCCCATAAAATATAGGTCAACATCTATATATATTCTAATTTCCTTTCGCACATTATTATAATATACCGGCATACAAATTCATTATACAAGGTTCGGCTTTATATATATATATCAATACATTATATCCGATTTCAACAAACGTTAAGAACCATTATAACAAAGTCTTGACTTAGCTTTAACCCCAGTGAGAACACATACGACGTCTTCAGGCCCACCTTCATCCACGTTGTATTAATATATAATTTTTCTTGAGTGTAACATTATAACAGTATTTCACCATCGTATTCAATCACCTTTGAAATGAAATTTCACAGCCCACAATATTCAAGCGTTCCACAATTACAAATGCCCATAGGTTAAAATAAATGTCCCGGACCCACAGCAACATAAATCCTCCTTAACCTTCGTCCATCACGTGCAACGAACATTGTTAGATCTTGACAGTGAAAGGTCAGACGGATAACGTGGATATCGCGTTTTTTCATCCTCCGTGGGTTAATCCTCCAAATTTGCACGATATAAATGGTATTCAAATACCACTTATTGCCACGCGTTGAATGAAGACCCATATCGCGTTCAAAAAGGTGAAACCACTTACCACCTCCAAAATCACGCGATACTGCTGGTATTTTCACCCCCGGTTTCGCTATTCATGCAAGGTTCCGCGTCCTCTGGCTCAAGGTTCTACACCGCGCGCTATCAACAATTCAATTCTTTGTGTTATAACTTCGTATCATCAACAGTTCAACACTGTGCTTCCACATGTTAAAAACACACAGCTCTATCAGATTCACACTGTGCATTCAAGGTCCGATTAACCTTGGATTCCCTTTTTACTGCGCCTACAAGTTCACTGCGCCCAACTCTTTGTTAAACAATACCCGATCTTTTCTAATATCAAATGATGAAACACATTTAAGGTTCCGACATACACCCTTTTCAGTCTTTAAATCTTCCGAGCATAGTGTTATTCTATTATAACCTAGGTTCGACCTTTTTACACCAACACCAAACCAATACCCTTTTTACAGTTACAGTGCACAGGCAGTGCCTGTCAGTGCAAGACCATTTCTCTGTTTCTCTGTATTCTCTGCAACCTGGGCTGCTTCTTTTTGCTACCCTACTTCTTTAAATGGCCCTGTCTCTGCTGCTCGACCCTCTCTACATCTTGCTGCCTCTTTTTCTATTTCTCTGCTTCTATGCTGCTCTCTTTGCCTCGTTGTTGTTTCAGGTGTTCCTCCTTTGCCATCAATGACAACATTTCCAACACTTGGCAGTCAATTGAGACATCATGTGGTTGCAAAAATACTTCCCATGATCTGTACTATAGCCCGTGGGACCCCAAACTGTGCAATAACATGATTGAAGAAAAACAATGCAGTTGTTTGTCCCGTGTTGTTGAATGTAGGTATCGCTTCGTCCCATTTGGTAAAATAGTCGACTGCGACAATAATATAACCATGCCCCCGGATGAAGGAGGGTTACAGGTCATGAAGTCAATACCCCATTTCGTAAATGGTATAGTAGAGACAAAAAGATGCATTGGTGCTGGCCGTTTATGGATTTTACGATAAAAAATCTGGCATGCATGACAACTTCTGACCACGAGGATGCAATATCGAAAAATACTAGGCCAAAAGTAACCGGCGTGGAGTATATTCTATGTGGTATCATATCCATATAAGTTTCCACCACAAGCCCCAGCATAACAATAATTTAATACCTTTTCGACCTCCTCATGAGTGAGGCACCTCCTTAAAATGGTATCGACACCACGACGTAAAGTGTATCGCCGATGATCAGATAATATTTGGCTTGGTATCGAATATGTCGTTTAGAACGAGAGGTATTAGGTCAAAAAGTTTGGGTTTAGAGATAAATGATGAAATCCCCATACCAAGGATCAGATGATCCGATTAGAAATAGAGACTCGTCTGGAATTTATGGTTCTGACATAGTTTTAGTACTACCAAAGGGAAGGTCACATAGAAGCTTAGCCAAAAATAAAGACTTATTTGACTTGGATTTGATAAATTCCAAATCAAGTTCCTACAAAATGATAATCCATTTTGAATATTCCTCCCCCAGCAATTGACATGATAAGATGTAAGTCATGGGGTTGCAATCCGAAACTATTGTTGTTTTTCCGAGCAAGATATAATGGCGAAATATTTGGACAGCTTGAATAGCTGCCAAGGCAAGCTTTTATACGTATGAGTACTTAACTTCCGTATCATTGAGATTATGACTCAAATAATAGATCGGATGCTCAATTCCTTCTTCTACTTGGACCAATACCATAGCAATGGTCGTTTCAGCTGCGGTGATATATAGGAAATAATCGTTTTACTAATTAGGAGGATACATTAATGACGCTCGGACAAGAGTGTCCTTGACAACATCAAAAGAAGCTTGTGTAACTTGGTCCCAATGGAAGGGAACCCCCTTTCTCAAGAGTTGAGTAAATCCTTTAGCCATTTCGACATAATTTGGAATGAACCTCCTTAGGAAGTTTGCCTTTCCTTGAAGTTTCTATATCTGAAGTAAGTTTGATGACGCAGGAAAATCAAGAATGGCCTGAACCTTCAAAGGGTCGATTCGAATCCCTTCTTTTGAGACTACGAATCCAAGAAAACGACCAGAACCAAAACAAAACACACATTTATGTGGATTGAGGCATATTTTGTAGTGTCGGCAGTGTAAGAAAATGGCTCTCAAATGCTTCGGGTGATCAGTTTGATTTCGTGAATGCGCTGGTAAATCATCAAGACATGGTTGAAAAACGTGCTTGATGTCATTGAAAGCATAATCCATTGCTCTATGAAAAGTTTCCCCAGCGTTATTTAAACCAAATGGGAGTTTCTTGTAAGCGAATTTGCCCCAGGGACAAATGAATTTTGTCTTATGTTGATCATCTAGGCGGATATTTATTTGATTGTAGCCGGAAAATCCATCCATGAACGAAAATATTTCACATCCAGCACAATCGTCAATAATCTGATCGATAAGGGGAGTAGGATAGTTGTATTTTGGACAAGCATGATTAACATCCTGATAATCGATGCACACTCTAATTGTTCCTTGTTTTTTCATGATAGGAACGATGTTAGAAACCAACTCAGTTAGCGGAACAGGGTAAATGAAACCAGCATGCAAAATTTTTTCAACTTCTGCTTTGATGGTAGCGGCTTTCTTTGGATGAACAGGATGAAGCCATTGATGCACCAGTTTGACATTAGGATACATATTAATAGTGTGTTCAACTATACTAGTATCTATGCCTGGCATTTCCTTGTAAGACCAAGCAAATATGTCATGAAATTCATGAAAAAGAGAGCGATATGATTCGAGTTCTAATGGAGAACAAGATACACTGACATGAATATTCTCTATAACACTAGGTTTGTTCGAAATATCGATAGAAATCATTTCTTCGATATTTGAAAGATTTCACTCAGAATCGATTCCATTAATGGGAAAAGAAATTTTTGATGGATGGGTGATATAGTTCAGTAAGATTATTTTCTTCATAATTAGGAAGATGGGAATGATGATGATAATCTTCCCATGGTTCTCCTTCTGACATCATAGCTTCCAAAATATTCTCTTCTTTCAATAACGTTGAGGAAAATGGATCAGATGGGGTACCAAAATCTAATGAACGATCAACCAAAACACTTGGCGATGCTGATTTTTGATTTGCCGCCCAAGCCAGATAGATTGATTTCTATGCCAGCTCATTAGGGCTGGGTAGCAGAGACTCATCCAACGTAGAAATATCAGAATCACCCGTACTCCTCCTTAAGCTAGATAGAGTGGAAGAGATCATGTAGCAGGTTTCATACTTGATATTTCTGCCGACGTCACTCGCGGCGGTAATGCAAAGGTTCCCTTAGAGTGGAACCCTTTAAGAGTCCTACAAAAACGTTTTGAATTTATAGTTGGGGTATGTGAGTGAACGGAACGCTTCCAGTTACCTGTGAAGCAGAGGCAAAGAAGGATAGTTGATTAATAACTGTAATTGTACCTTTATTTGGAAAGGAAATCATTCTAAAATATGTAGAAACAATAGCAGCCATCGCATATACCCATGGCCTTCCAAGTAAAATATTATATTCAAGGGGTCCATCAATAGCCTCAACATAAATATTCATTGTTTTCCCCCCTAGTTCAACATGTAGGTTATTGATAATACCATAAGGTTTATATGTACGTCCATTGAATAACTTCAATGTCGTTGATGATTGTGATAGGCACGACGAGCCAAGTGACTTCCAACAGTTTAGAGACATAATGCAAGTAGATACTCCCTCATCAATAATAGTACGATGAAAAAGGTGATTGAGAACATTTACCTGTATGGAGAATGCCAATTCTGGTGGTAATTGTGGCACATAGCCCGTATGATTAAAGACGACAAGATTAGAATCAGTTGGATCAATTCCACCAATAGTCGACAATAAAGCCTTATTTTGGGAGGGACAATTTTGTAATACCTCAAGAGAAAACATAGCGGAAGGGGATTGAGCCAAATCTTCAACTATATTATAATTTTTTGTAGCTCTTGCTCGAGGATTATATATCGATTTATGAATTACTCCCTTTGGTGGCTTGATTGTCAATTCAAGAATAGAAGTAAGTGGTACTGATTTTGTAGATGGATTCATTGTCGAGGTAGTAGGTTGATCAATGGCTAGAATACCATAATATTTATTTCGCATCGACACCAAAATATCTGTTGAAGGTTTTGTGACAAATAACATTAACACTTGGGAACTAGGAGTTGGATCCGTAGCAACTAGATTTGTGTCTGGATTTGGAAATGGGTCTGTCAACACAACTGGCGCATTGGAAGTCTTGATGATTTTTGAGACTTCAGTGCGGTGAGGAAAATCCCTAAAAAAGTGTTCCTCATTACATATTATGCATGGATAACGAGGTTTCCTAGGTCCAGACGGTTGATTAGATGATCTTTCCTGTGGGTTAGAAGTTTGATTTTTCTTTTATTTCCCCTTTTTCTTACTTCCTGGTTTCTTGTCACCTTTACCTTTGCCAAATGACACAACATTAATTTCAGAAGTAGGAGCAGGATTATATGCAGTCGTGTGGTGTGTGTTTTTAGTGCCTATCAAGCTGTCTCCAGCATGAGAGTCCTTTAATTGAGGAGGAACATTGAAATTAGATCTGGGCGCATTAGGGATTTTTTCATAGAGCATGCCAGACTAAGTGATAATCAAGTCTAAATATTGTGCACAAGCGATAAATTTCTCTTCTGTGATGATGCCACCCTTAGCCACATCCTCAATTATAGATGGTAACAGGGACTTAATGAACCATTTAGCAAGGAGCTGATCTGGAACAAATATCTTAACCATTCGTCGACGATGACACCATTCATGAATATGATCAGAAATGTGAGTAGCATTAGTCTGTTTGAAATTAGTCAAGAGTTTAGTTCCAGTTTAATATCTGATGGGTAACTGGAAATGAGTCAAAAAGACAGTAGCTAGGGCTGTGAAATTATCAAAAGAAGCTCTAGGTAATTCAATGTACCATTTTGCAGCCGGACCTGTGAGCGTATGCTGGAAAAGACGTAGTCGAACCGAATCATCATTCAGGGAATTTGATGAACACCATAAATGATAAGTCATAACATGAGTCAACGGATCTTCTCCAGGGTTTCCATTGAACTTAGGAATATATGAGGGTAATTTGTGAGGTATCACTGGCCACCAAGGAGCATAATTAATTTGATCATTAGTTAGCCGATTTAAATCTGGTAACTCTAAAGTTGCAACAAAGGGAAACTGTCAATTAAGGTTAGGTTGAGCATAGCCAGGGTAAGATGGAATTTCTTGAGCAACATTCCTTTGAGCACTAGCATAAGGAATCTGCTGCTGGTAACCTAGATAGGGGTTGTTTTGCATAGAAAACGCTTGAGGATTCTGTTGACCAAAACCTAGATATGATACTTGTTGAAATGAAGTTTGAGGCATTTGCACCTGTGGCTGCCAAGGGGTCTGTCCACGAATGTTATAACCCAAATTAACATGACATGGATTCGGTTGATATGTATAACTCAGTTGCAGTTGTGACATCCCATAAAATGGTAAACCAGCTTGTGAATAAATAATTCCTGATACAGGTTGTTGTAAATTAATCAGAGGATTTGGAGTCTCTAGACCCAAAATTTAATGATATTGAGTTGAAGGACCTACTTGATAAGGTTGATGATGTACAAAATTTTGATTATGTAACAAGGGTATGGATGTATTAACAAGTGGTAATGAAGTGGGTGTAACAGGTTGAACTGGTCGATATGAGTGTACAACTGTTTGTGGTTGGATAGGCGGAGTGGGTTGCCATTGGAAAACATTCGTTTCAACATTAGATTGACCAAAAAGTGACGGAGTACTGTCATATTGGGTGACCAAAGGTTGCCCCCCAGCATGAGAAGGATAATAAGACAGAAAATATTGCTCTCCAAATGATGGGAGTCCAGTTGATATGGTACTTGAAGGAATAGACCCATAAGGACCGACTTGATATTTCCCTGATGATGTGTATAATGAATCAAGTCGTTCAGTACTTATGATAGGATTACCAGTTAAAATACTGGATTATGACATTGGTAAAGTCCATGGATTGGAAGATGCACTAGAGAAAATTCTAGATAATGATTTGTAACCTGATGGGACCATAGGGCCTCCATGAAAATATGACTCTGGTGAAGTGGTAAACATCGATGGAGTAGCGAGGGCAGGAGCTGACATAATTGGAACAATAGGCCCAACCAAAGATGTTGGTTTAGACCTTGGTTGTTTGACCAAATGTATACCCTTTTGAATCGACGGGAATTTGAAAAGGAGGAAGATCAACAAAAGAAGAGGGTGTCGATTGAGAGAAAGACTCGTACAGGTGAAGGTCCTCCCAAAAATGGGTTGGAGTTAAAGGTGTAGTGTCTTGTGGGATTTCTTCAATCGCAATTAAAACAGGTGGAAGAATTTCACTATCAGGCCCAAAGTATATTTCAGGTGGTTGACTATGTGATATGGGAGATTCAATAGCTACAATGGGATGACCAAGGTAGGAACAACTTCCGGTTGTTCGAATTCAAGATTCAGATGTTCTGGAAAAGAAGAGATAGGATCTAGATCAGTTTGTGGTTGAA
Organism: Pinus albicaulis; assembly: GCA_034641835.2. Lineage (NCBI taxonomy): Eukaryota > Viridiplantae > Streptophyta > Pinopsida > Pinales > Pinaceae > Pinus > Pinus albicaulis. Next base: position 1,232,651,008 of record CM076577.1, read on the forward strand.
CAACGTCGGGTCCAAGAGGTATGGTCTCACTTATTGGATGGATCGTGACCACGAGTAGCTTTGAAGACTCTGTTTCGACAACAGTAGATGAACCGGGATGTGTAGAAAAAACTTGAGCTAACTCTAGTTTATGGGAAAATGATGTTTCACCAGAGGTACGAATTGTACTTGATTCGGTAAATCGTGATCGCCTTCACCTACCAGAAGTAACTTCTGGTGGTAAAGGTGGTTCTAAAGCTAATCTACGCGAACGACGGGGGAAAGGGTTTTTTTCTTCCACGATTACTGATTAATTTTAACCAAAAAAAAAAAAACAAAATAAAAGGGTAATGCTAGGCAAAAGGGTTTACCAAGAAACTTTGAACTACATAATACCTCCTGGCGAACCAAGAAGTATAGGCAAGCAATCTCCCAAAATTTTGTGGTCGGTGTATCACAATTTACAAGGCGGCTGACTCATTTCACTACGGATGGATAGTACCTAAAATTTGTCCTCCCAAATATACCCGAAAGTACGTGGAGGCCCAAGTCCGTATTAGCGCTTTCTGATGCGAAACCGCACAACGAGAGCACCCCTTTATACTTATCGTACTATAACACTGCCCGATATACTTGAAAGTACATGGACGAGCTACGATATACTTACATACATGGAGTGAGGTATCACACTCGGAATGTATCACAGACAAGTTAATGACAACTGCTATGTTTTACGACGTTAGAACGCGTCTCTAGCCTAGATCTTCTAAATGTTATTGTTATGGTTCCAATTCTTTGTTAGGTAAATTGAGGTTAATTTTATGTTGATCTTGCTTACCAATTGCCTTTCAAAGGTTCATTGCGATGATGTATTGGAAAATTCCTAAAATGCAACTAAAATTGATAAGAAATCTTTCACTTTCATTTTATTCAATGAAAAACCTAGCTACTAAGGGAAGAGAGCAAATAATTTGTGAGCAAACAAATCAATGAGCAAAAAAAATCAATGCTCAGAAACTAAATGCAGATTTCCTAATGTTCCTTTTTGCAAAACACACAAAATCCTACATGCAAATGCAAGTTTTTCTTTTCAGTTTCCTTAATGTTATGAATGCAGAAAAGAAACTAGGTGCACTACATCAATAATTCAAATGCCTTTTACTTTCGAGAAATGAAGAATATAAACAACAATTTCTCTTTTGAAGGAAAAATGAGGATTTCAACAACAATTTCTCCTATCAAGGAAATGAATATTTTATGACAATTTCCTATTTCAAAAGCAAATGATTCTTAATGTGACCATAAAAAATACTTTTAAATCAACTTGTCAATGATAAAGAAAAACTTTTTTAAACTAACATTGAAAAAAAATTCAGTCAAAGGAGGAAGAAGTACATAGAGTTACTGGTCAATATGAGGATCAAACTTTTCAAAACACAGTAGAAAACAAAGTGAAACAAATTGGAAAGTCAAATTCAAAGGAATCTGGGTGGTTTCAGGAGTCAAAGTAGTCTGCAAGGAGAGACAGTGCTCTGCAACACAGGCCTGAAAGGGAGACAGTGGTATGCAAAGCATTGTGTCCTGTCTAAGGGTGCATTGGCTGCAGTGTATAGGAAAAAAAACTATTGTTTAACTCACTATATTTGTAAATTTGGCTTTGAAAAATTTTAATATTTGTGTGTAAAAAATACTGGGTGGATAAACAAAGCAAATCAGAGGCTAAGTCACCTAGATCTAAGAGAAATTCTCCCCAATGGAGTCGCCAATTTGTTGGGCCAGAATTGTGAATTACGGATAAAACACGCTTCCATAGACATATGACAATCTAGAACAACAGATTAAAGACTATATGACTACCTTTCCTAACTCAGAACATACACACAGAAAGGATTCAAGGCTTACTTGTAATCCAAACACTTCGAAATGGCTCCTTCTGTCGCTTCCATTGTAGCTTCAAATTCAAGTGGTTTTTAGGCAAAATTCTTCCTGCACGAAAGAACACTAAAACAATAGAAGATAGCAATAATACAAATGTCTATTCAAGCTATTTAGCTAAATCAGTAAAGCATAAACAATATACATCAACTAAGATCTTGCAATATGGAAAATAAAAGCTAATACAGATGCATATAGGGAAACATAAGTTGTATTCTTTATTGATGATAGAGAGAGAGGTTACAACCAAATGACTGATTTGAAGTGACCCTTCCAGCAATGGTCCTTAGCCCCATCACAGTATAAATCTCTCCAGCAGCTGTTACACAAATCTAACTCTCAATTGAAAATCCTCCAACATTTCTCTACTCAAATTCTCCCTTCTCAAACACTCAGATCTGTGTTCAATTTATAGATGAACTGAAGGTAGTTTTGCAATGAATGACTTTCAAATAATAGGAAAGACATGTTCCCAATCATGTATATGTCAAATGGACACTTGGATTTGAAGCTTGACACATGTGAACTCTTCTAGAAGGCACTGTCTAAGTGGATATTTTGGAAAAATGAGAATTTCGCTCCCAATGTGACCAACACACCCATAGATGTCAGGAAGTGCTTTGCAGAGAAGCCTTGCATGGGGCTACCTGCATATGCAATGCCTCTATTCCCCTTAGAGGCAGCGTTGGTGAGCTCCCACATGCTATATAATAAACTTCAAACCTTAGAAACCTTTGCTTGATGAAAGTCATTCTTGATTTGTCTTGTTCTCGCCTTAGGGCATGTAGCAACTTGAAATGATATGGAATGATAGACCCTTAGTAATTGGTCCTGGATATGATGCCCAGTTAACCAGGTCATTGGGAATTATGCCCAAATTGACCTATAACAATAGGCCTTTTAAAAGGAAGGTCCCTCAACACCAAGAGATACACAGTCAGCTCCTCCAGTCTTTTTTGTGGATTCTATTCTTGCCCTCCTGTGCACCCAGTCTACTGCGTAGCCCTCTTGCTAGAGTTGCGTTGTGCAGAAATATTTGGGTTGAAATTTATCCAATCTGTGCAACTCACCCCAGCTCCATCTGTCCTACCAATCTCAGAAGCCTGCACGCACCCATTACCCTGTGCCCTCTGACGTGCCTTCCCCCTCAAAGTTCCCCCATGCCCTCTTGTGCTTCTCCCCTGCTTCGATCCTCTCCATCTGTTAAGCATCCCCCATCTCCATCACATTTGTGCTTCAACAGACCATGGCACCTAGGATATTCCAAAGAACCATCTATGGAGGGCAAAGAGAGGCACTCATAGTTGTTACCACTGTGGGGCGGATAATCACCTGGAGTTTTTTGAAGGCTACTCCTCATGAAGTTACAATAGACAGAGCCCTGAACCTGATCAGGAGAAGGACGCCCCCCGTGCAGGCTTCGCAGAGAGGCAGATGTGGACCAAAAAAGTCCACCATTGCACACTAGGTGCACCTCCCTCCACGCAAGACCAAACCTCTTCCAGCTTAGGAGGATGAGGGAGATGATATAGATGTTTGGATTATGGATTCTAAAGGTACTTGGATGTGTGTCCCTAACGTAGAATACCCGGTGGCTCCCATCCTCTGTGCACCGGTCCCCAAACCTACGTGTCCACCCACTGATATAGAGGAAGTGGCTGTGCAGGCGTATGCCTGCCCCATAGTGGAGGAAGAGACAGATAGTGATGATGAAGTTGAAGACTAAGAACTGCGAAGCTGCTCATTTCTTCTTTATTTTTTTTCATGCTTTCTATCACCATGGAATTTAAATTTATACTTATGCTCTTGCATATTTTGTAATTTCTTGTTACAGTAGCACTTTTGTGTATTTTGTAATTTCCTTTTTCAAGTATTTTCCAGGCTGGTTTCCTCCATGGAGGTAGTCCCAAAACCGTGCAACAAAGGCTAGGGTTGGTTAAGCGCAATTCACCAACCTATCCTGTAGCACATGTATTGTTTCTAGTTTAGAATTAATATAGATTAGCCTAATTTACCAAAAAAAAATTCATAATAACATCTACTTTGGAAGGATCAATATCCAATTCACCCCCTCCTAAAATATGACCCAAATAAACCAAAGAGGTTTTCCCAAATTCACATTTAGACATCTTCAAATGAAACTTTTCCTTTTTCAAGACATCCATAGCTTGTTTCACATGCTTGAAATGATTTTCATGAGTCTTTCTGAAAATCGGAATATCATCTAAATATACTATGAAAAAATCATCAAGGAATGTTCGTAATACATCATTCATAACCCTCATGAATGGGGCAGGTGTGTTGCAAAGACCAAACAACATAACTAACCATTCAAAAAAACCTTTTTTTGTCTTGAAAGTAGTTTTTAAAATATCATCTTCAACAATCCTTATCCGATGATAACCACTTCTCAGATATAACTTAGTAAAATAAAAAACTTCCTTTAACTAATCTAGAAAATCATCAATAGAAGGAAGAGGATATATATTCTTTACCATGAACCTGTTCAAAGCTCGAAAATACACACACATGTGCCATGTAATATATTTCTTCAGAACCAATACAATAGGAGATGTACTAGGTCAAATGAACCCTTTGTCAAGCAGTTGTTAAATTTGCTTCTTAATTCCTGCATTCTCCAAAACTGACATTTCATACATGCCAATATTCAGAAGTGGTGCATTGTGTTTCAATTGAATCTCATGTTGGATTCCTATTTTAGGAGGTAACCCTTGAGGTTCCTGAAGCATATTATCATGTGTTAAAAAATTAAACCATTTCATGCTTTATTCTAGAATCACATCCTATGAAAGATTCAGATTCAATAATATCTTTAGCTTTAATCATCAATAACACAAAAAAATTTGCTAGCATTTACAAGCCCTTTGATCTTACCATCACTAACAAGAGATAAGTTAATCTTCTTGCGATGTGCTCTAACAATATACTAAACTACATGGTTAAAAAGATGCTATTTTTTCTCACGACGATAGAACATGGATTTTAGGTCATATAAGTATGGAATCGCTAAAACAATCTTGCAAATATCAAGTGGTAGAACATCAAGCTCTACCTCATCTATAAAATTAGCAGTGATGGCGAATTTGAGTTTACATTTTCTTGTCACTTTTAATTTGGCATCATCACATACCCAACCCAAAGGGTAAGGTTTTGCATGCGGTGTATTTTCTAAATTAAGTTTCTTGTCAATAGCTTTAGAATCTAAGATTGACTTGAGATCCACTATCAAATAATGTATCAATATTTGTATGTTTTATAATGAACCTAATATGGAAAAGCTCACTTCTTTCTTTATCATTTTGAGATTCATTAGGGTTACTAGGGGAACTAGTACTTGCATTATATGATATACCTTTCATTCCCATGGTTGTGATTTTGGTTTCATCACCTGAATCAAATCCTAGTTTTTGTTGAGTTGTAGAAAAAAAAAAAAATTCCCCTTGTTATTGAAATTATTTGGTCTTAATTCTAGATGTAATTTCCAACCGTGGTATTCATCATGGCCATATTTTGAACAATGTTTACATGTAATTTTCTCTCCCTCTTTCTTGAGATTATCATTCTTTTTTCCTTTCCCTTTCAACTTCCCCTTTGCTTTCTCTAGAGTTAAAAGGTTTGTTGTTGGAATCTCAAGGAACATTCTTGCCTCTTAATTCTAAATGAGTTTCTTGAACACATAATTCATTTGGATTGGTGGGATTAAAAATAAGTATAGTATGTCTCAAATAACTATGTAATCCACCTATATACTTAAGGAGAGTATCTTGTGAATTTAAATCAAAACCCAAGATTAAATATCTTCTTCTAAATTCTTGTGTGTAACTTTGGACACTCTAACCTTTAGCTTGTCTAAAATTTTTCCAATCCATAACTTCTTTTTGCATGTAAGCTATTGGATTAAATTTCTTGCTTAATGTAGCTATAAAATCATTCCAAGAAGAGATAATTTTACCACTTTTCTTCAAATCTTCTTGATTTCTGGCCTCTCACCAGATGATATTTTCATCTTCGAAGTGGAGAGAAGCAAGTTGGATCTTTGTGACATCATCATCGATCTTTTGAATCCTGCAATAGACTTCAATTTGATGAAACCAATTTCTGACATTTCATCATTTACTTCCCCATTGTAGATATGAAATTCAAACGTTACATCAAGCTTTATCAAAGGAGACTTAGCATGTCCTTTTGGAGATGGAGGAGGAGTAGGTCTATCGGATGAAGAAGGTGAATAAGGAGGTGAGGATGGAGGTGTAGATGGAGGTTAAGGAGGAGGTGGAGGCTTGCTCCAATTACCACCATTACATTTTGGTTGATTACAACTTTCTCCTTCGAACCTTGTTGTTCTCTCATTGTATGATACTTTCACCATCTCAGTCATATCATAGAGAGCCTTTTAGAAATCTCTCTCATCCTCATACATCAACTCTTGTCCTTGGCCTTCTTCATGTGCCATGACTTGTGGAGTTTTTGGCCTCCCCGAGACAATTTGAGGGTTTGGTTATTCAATTACTCCTTCCCATGTTCTTAATTTAGACCTTGTAATCATTCAAAAAAATACTTACAATTTCTATCAAACCTTCACAAAAACCATGCTCTAATACCAAACTGATATGAAATTACAAATGAAGGTTTCATGAAATGTTTTGCAAGGTAGTTTATATATTTTAGGAAATGGATTGTGATTAAAAAATAAAACAAACTAAATTAAATTTTGCAGATTTTTAACAGTTAAAATGGACAAGCAACATCAAAACAAAACAAATTGATGACAGAGTTCACCCCTCTTGGGCTATGTCTCAAAGTCTAGCTTCCAATGGTGTCCCTTTTTATATATGCTCAAATTTTTAAATAAATCAACATAAAATGCTCAACTTGAAAAAATAACATTACCATTGCGTATAGAATTCCCAAAAACCCATGCGTAGGCTCTTCTTGGGCTCAAAAGGGCTAAAAAATGGCCAAGACATGTCTCCTTCTTCAATTTACCTGCAAAACACTCTACAAAGCTGATTCCTCTATAAAAATTGAAACAATATTCATTTGTGGTGTATCGGTCAAATCAAAACCTGAAAATATCTGGTTCGATCCGCTCTTATCAACGTGTTTGGTGTTGTTTTAGTTAAAAAATAAATATTATTTTTATGGGCCGAATCCCTCAGCCAAAACATTTACCCCTCCTGTTAATGATATGGAAACATATGTAACCAAGGGGTGCAGACCATAAGCCACATGCCTCACTAGACTCGGTCCTGGTCTCATGCTGGTTGATAAGACTATGGGTTAGCACTAACTTTGCACGCTTCTGCTACGCCCTCGCCATCACCTCCACCTGTGGTCAATGCAAAAGACAAAACCATGGGTTGGGGCATGGGTTGTGTGCCACGCGCCTCACCCTTCCCGACTCTTTGCCATTGGTCATGGGATTTGGCATATAACCTGGGTTTGGGCTGATCGGGTGTGCCTATTTTCTCAACCCTCTCCCCCAACGATAGAACCATATGTCAACAGATATAAACCCACCACCCACATTAACAATAACTACATTTTTTCTAACAATAGATTGGTCTGTTGGTTTGTTGGAGGTCGCACGGTCGAATCGTGTAGAGTCGGTTGGTTGCTTAACAAAAATTTTACTTCATATGGAGTGCCATGTGGTGCTCTGGGATTGGACCACATGTCACTCCGTGATTGGCCCATCCCAAAAGCGTTCATCTAATAGTGATATGCCAATTTTCCATGTACGCCTTGTCCATGTGTCAAATTTTGAATAGATCCCATAATTCTTGATCAGATAATGAAGTCATCATGACATCATCATAAAAAATACCATGTGGCATTCGTACACTGCCCAGTCGACCTTGAAAGTTTACTTTTTTAGTTTTTTCCAAAAAAATTAGAACACTATAACCTCCTGATATGGTGTCGGATTAAGGTTGACTTTTTTAATTTTTTCCAAAAACTTTAGAACATGATAACCTCCTAATATGGTGTCTGATTGAGGTGATTCAAGCATCATAGGAATTATAACGACTAGATCTACTATTTCACACTGATTTTGGGATATTTTGAACACTTTAACTTTTTAGCATATTTTTTATCCGTTGGATAAGTTGCGATGTTGCACTTAGTGATGACAATGCTGCCTGGGCCACAGAGAGATTTGAGGATATGACAATGGGCACCTGTGATACCCCAAGTAGGTGGAGGTGAGGTAGGGTGGTATTTTACACCCATTATTGAGGGTTGGTGGTTGTCCAACCCTTAGGTTATCCTAGAGTTCCCTTATGATAGCATGGATTTCCGTGGAGATCCAATGATGGGACTTCCCTCTAGCGATGCTTGTGGTTTGGAAGGTATGTGATTGTGTTTTCTGCATTATAATGATTTACATTTATTCTTGTTTATGAAATATCTCCATACTGATACCACGCATTCCTAATTGCAGATGTTGGACCAACCGAATGCCCATCGTCTAGATTAGTGGGCAACGATCCTCAACGTCCACATGGAGTGGGTGCGACTAGTGGGCCATGACGTCGAAGAGATAACATGGTGGAGGAGGACCCTAAGAGGGTGACTTGGTGCCAGCATCTGTAGAGAGGTGGCCCCTCTAGGGAGGCAGAGGTTTCATCTCTTCGAGTTGAGGTGGAGCAAGGTGTGCATAGGGAATGTCGAGGATGCATGGGATTGCATGGTAGCCCTACTGTAGAGGATGTCTTATAGTGGATGGGTCATGCTGGATGAGGAAAATATGGAGAGGACAATGGCTCTTGATAGATCGAGGTTTCTTGTGCTCCGTCATCTTGTAGTGGTAGTGTCTATAGCTCGATTGTTTTTGGTTCCAATACCAAGTGAGGGAGGAGGACCTCTTGCAGGGGGTGTAGGTGGTGATGATGGGGGTTTTGGGCCCCAACACTACATGTATTTTTTGCATGTACCAGGGGAAGAACCCATTATGAGGATTCTCCCCTTTTTGATGACTCATTTTTTCTAGCATGGGCCAATGAATGTGTATTTGTACATATATTTTTTTACGATTATATATATATCTATATATATATATATATATATATATATATATATATATATATATGAGTTGATTTTTTGCAGCTCTCATGATGTGTCTATGTGATATGATTTCCATACATGTGATGTACTTTGATGGATATCTTATTTATGCTTTATGTATCTTGATGATGATAGATATGTGATACATTTCAGTCTAGAATTTGATTAGCTATGTGGTCGACTACATGATTTTAATTTCTTGGTATATGTGAAAATGTGATATGATCGAAACCATGATCTAACCTTTATGCATGTAGATATTTCCTAAAAGATAAATGGTAATGTACCCTGAAATTTATATTCAATTGTGATACAACAAGCTAGGAGTCAAGGGATACATGCAGGTGATTGATACATAGCTGGGAGGCATCGACGAAGAGGTCTATGATGACATCGTATTTGAATTTATTATTTGTGGATGACTTGTTGCAAATCCCATTCTAGTGGAAGGGTGTCAAGTCAATAGAGTATATCGCTTAGGTTGTTGCAACCATTGGAAGCACCATTAGCGAACCCGTGATGATAATTTGGTGAATGATCCATCTATGACACATGATGAGATTATAGTTTTAGTGTACATTCGTGATGAGGTGATCATCATAAAAATAATTCATAGTTCATAAATTTACATTCTAGGGTTGAATTATGTGTTATGGATACAATTTTTTGAGGTTGAGCCCATTGCTAGGGTCTTTGAGGCATGTCCCATTAGGCTCTACTAACATGTATTCTCCCTTGATGAGGTAACCTTTAACTATGTATGGTCCTTTCCATAAAGCTTTGAATTTTCTTAGTACTAAAATTTCCTTGGCAACATAGTAGCAAAGGAATAGATCCCCCTCTTTGAATGAAAAAGGGGTTACCTTGTGATAAAAGGAGGCTTTGGTCCTCTTTTTGTGGGCTTCATTATGCTAGAGAGATTCCCATGGAATTTCATCAAGATGTTCCAATTGTACTAGCCTCTGCTCTAAAAGTGAGGTATCTGAGAGGATTTCGATGGATGATTGTAATGTAGGGATATCACACTCAATGGGGAGCACAAAATCAACCACATATAGTAACTGGAAAGGTCTGAACCCTATGGATGCTTTTACTGCTGTGCAGTATTCCCATAATGCTGAAAAAACCATGTGATGCCACTTGGTTTTGTGGTTATTCACCATATGCTGCAACATTGTTTTGAGAACTTTGTTGATAAATTCTACCTAGCCGTTAGACAGGGGGTAGTATGGGGAAGTAAAATCATGTGAAAAACCAATTTGTTGTGATAGTTCTTGAAATATCTCATTCCTATAGTGTTTTCCATGATATGAGACTATCTCCTTAGGAAAATCGAACCGTTTGATGACATAGTTGAAGAAAAACCACACAGGGGTTTCCGCGATGTTATTACAAGTGGGAATGGCTTCTTACCATTGGGTAAAGTAGTCGATGAGGACCAAAATGTACTTATGGCCACCTTGAGATTGTGGGTTGTGGGTCATGAAGTCTATGCCCCATTTGAAAAAATGTGATCTGGATTTTTTTTTGCAGGAACGCAACAGAATACACATATAGCCATAGATACAAATATGCAGTGGAAATAATGCTTCATTTTATTATAATCAAATAATGACTAAAATAAGCTTACAACATAATGGAAACAAGCTAGGGCACTGGCAGCCTATCTCTGAGAAGAGATGTGGCATACGCAGGCCTATTACAGACATAATGGAAATATATGAGCTAAGGTACTGGCAACGCTTATCTCTGAGAAGAGATGTGTCGGCTACCAGCCCCTGAAATGTGTTACAATGAGGCTCGAAGGCCTATTTATTTTTGAGAAAGAATGTAAAATCCGAAACGTCCCAAAACCTAACCCTAGGAGATGAAGTGCCAAAACTGTGGGCCCCGTTTGGGTAAGTTGGTGTTTCAACTTCCCGGGGACGTAACTTTGACATTTGATCTCCGTTTGATGCGCTCAATATTTCTTTAGAAATATCTATCTGAGGAATACGACTTTTGAGTGAGAAACATCCCCATTTTCCCAAAAAGCGTCGTTTAGGGCCTCAAAATGGCTCCCGAAGTTCAGGACCCGAAAAACTGCTATAAATAGTAAGTTGTGCTGAAACTTACAAAATGAAATAACTAATGGTGGGGGTTCAAATGGACTCAGTGGGTGGCCACCAATATCCACCTGGATCATTAAGTCCCGAAAACGGCTCCGGGAGTGCAGGACCCGAAAACCTGCTAAAAATAGTAAGTTGTGCTGAAGCTGAAAAACTGAAAGAATTGATGTTGCGAGTCTAAATGGGATAGGTGGGTGGCCACCGATATCCACCTGGATCAAAATGTCCCATGACAATGACTAGGTGAAGGGGAGATGGTGGAGTTCATGCATTATGAGCATATTGCTGACAACTTTCACATATTTTGACTGCTTTAATATAGTCACGAAATAAACTAGGCCAAAAATAACTGACGTAAATGATTTTTTTGGCAGTGTCCATCCTATATAGGTGTCCACCGCAAGCTCCACTGTGGAATTCATTTAAGACCTATTTAGCTTAATCAAGGGGAAGGCATCGATGAAGAATGGTGTTGATGCCATGATGGTAGAGGACACCCCCCAAAAGAAGGTAATGGGGGACTTGGTTGTGAATGTTCCTATGATCATTTCAAGTGAGCTTAGGTTTGAACTTCTAAGTTCAAAGAAAGAGAAGGATGTCATCATACCAGGGTTATTCTGTAGATATGATGAATAAGTGTTTTTCGGGGAAAAAATAGTTGAAAGAGTCCCTTAAGAAATTTTAGGAATGTCTGAGATGAATTATACAAGGATAAGAGATTTTTTGATTTTAGGGGAAGAAAATTGTAAGTAAAACTCTTGCAAAATAGATACCCATCGAGCATACTTCTGGTTCATCATACGATGAGTGAGAAAATATGTCATGGGATTAATGTTTTCTATTATGGTTATGGTATGCAAGATGATATTATGATGAAGCTTATGTACTAAGTGTACATGGGATAGGTTTGCTTCTTCTGCTTGCTCATAAGTTAAAGTAGGCCCAAAGAGGTTTTTGATTATGTAATAGATGACAGTTTCTCTATTATATGTTTCTTCTTGGATTAATACCCTTGTAATGGCTACTTCAGATGCTAATAAGTAGAGGGTATAATCCTTTGTATGGTCAAGTGGGATAATCAGTTGTGCATAAGATAATGTATATTTCAAGGCTTCGAATGAATTTTTGGATTTTTCATCCCAGTGGAATGGACGTCTTGGAAAAGAAGGTGCAAGAAAGTGTGTGCACAAGTGGCATATTCAGGGACAAAGCGATGTAAGAAATTTTCCTTACCTTAGAGGCTTTGTAATTTCATCACATTTTTTGGAGGTGGGATTTCTCGGATGGCTGAGACCTTCCAAGGGTTGAATCAAATTCCTTGTTGTGAAGCAATGAATCCAAACATTCTTCCTACGTTGACACAAAAGACACACTTGATAGGTTTCAAGCATAGGTTATATTTCCTTCATCTCTAAAAAACCAGGCATAGATCTTCCAAATGGCCTGAGCGCTTTTTGGATTGCATTGTAAGGTCATGTAAATAAGCTAGGATAAGATGATCCAAGTCATGTAAGATGTATTTCATGGCCCGCTGAAAGGTGGAAACAATGTTTTTAAGGCTGAAGGAAATTACTTGATAGGCGAATGTGCCCCATGAGGTAGTGAAGGAAATTTTGTACAAATCAATATGTTGTATCTAAATCTGGTTATACCCTAAGAAGCCATCCATGATGGATAAGGCCTCGTGACTGAAAAATGCATTGATTACTTGATTGATTAAGGGTGTAGGATAATTTTCTTTGGGACATGCCTTGTTCAAACCTCTGAAATCAGTACAAACTCGAATGGTGCCTTGTTTCTTCATGATGTAAGTGATAGGGTAATGAAACTAACTTTATAAATCTTATTGATTTCTTATTTAATTGCCTCTGCTTTATGGGGATGGATTTAATGCTACTTTTGCCTAATAGGGTAGGCATTAGGCCATGTGTTGATGTGGTGCTCCATGATTGCAAGAAAAATTCCTAGAATTTCCGAGTAAGACCATGCAAATATGTCCCTATATTATTGAAAGAAGGCTTTGTATGCATCTACTTCTTCTTGGGAGCATGTTTCCCCCAACGATATTTCTTCGACTATGTCAAGCTTAGTGGGAATATCTACCTTTACTGTAGGTGATTTATTAGAAATATTCCATTCTTCAAATTCATTTGGTGCAAGAATGGGATTTTTGAACCAATCTACCTGTCCTGGTGGTAGGAATTCCTTTGTCTCTATTGTGCATTTATTTTCGTTTGGTGCATCAATAGGTAAGAATGATTTCTTGAGTAGAAAGAAAGAATGGTGATGCATGGAATCCCAAGGACACTTTGGTTCCATTATGGCCTCTAGAATATATTCATCTGAGTGAAATTTTTTTGTAATGGTGATATATGTTGTGTGAGGTCATGAGGATGGGATTGGGACCTAGCGGTGTTGGTTGAAAAAAAAAAGAGAATGACTCAGTGGTTGTTTCTGTAGAACCCAATGATGTTGAAAATGTGAAAATTGCATGGGTATACATAGTTGGTGGTGGTACCACCTTTTTTTTGGGTGTAGTAGTCTCGACACCAAGAAATGTTGAGAAGATGATGCGAATCAGGGTTCCTATGATTGAGGAAATCAATTGTATGTAATGCTATGTGTCGTCAGCAATAGGTGGTGGGAGAATTTCCATGTTGGAGGCTTGATAATGAGTGGGAGAAGGTTTCTAAGATAAATTTGGTGTCCTAGGGGCCAAGGCATCATCCTATATGGGAGCATGGTGTTCAAGAATTTTTTGAAATGGGTGGTGGAATATTCTAATTTGTCCAAATTTTTGTAACATAGGACATGTCTCTGAACTATGAAAGTTGTTGGTACAAATGTTGCAAAGGTGTACTGCAGGTGATGTAGCATTTGTGCTAATGTAATAAATGGTGGAGGTATCAACATTTCTCATAGTTCATGAATATAATGTGTGGTTTCATGTCATGAGGTGGGGAATTTTGTAATATTCCCAATAGGAAAACAATACTAATACGAAGAAAATAAGCAATGATGCTGGAATGTCAAAACACCATAAAATAAACCAGAAAGAGCTGAGACATTTTATTAATGGGAAGGTGTAATACAAGTACAACAATGCTAAAAAATAATAGCACTCAAGCCGATAGATATGGCTAGAGTGACCCTCAAGTCCTCCCACTGAGAACAATGCGTAATTGTTGCTCTGTTGGAGACCCTACTGTGCTGTTGTTATGAAGGTAAATCCTTTTTGCGGACAGAGACGATCCCTCTCACCCTGGGGTGGGTCTAGTAACAAAAGGACACACTAAAGTGTTGCTTCCTAGTTAATGAATGAACAAAAGACATGGTATATTGGCCTACCTTGAATCCAACACTGTCGATGTTGCAGAAAGAGTAATGGTCTCTCTCTCCTACCTTGACAAGTCAAGATCCGTTCGCTGTCACGTCCAGATACCTGCACATAGGACAAAGAACAAGAACAACATATAGCAATGTAGTTTCACTCACAAATATTAGCCAGTCAAAGAGGGCTAAACATATCATATCAAATAAACATCATAACACAATAGTGGAACCAAACAATAGTCATGTATATTAATGAGTAGAAGGAAGAGTACAACCGATGCTTTGACATCGTGATCTCCTCCAATGGGGTTCAGACGAAAAATGTCTCAAATTTCAGTCAGGGAATTCGGACTCAAGCTCTCTTAGAAGTCATCAACTCAAGCTCTCTCAATACTATCGTTCTTACTCTATCTCCTCGAGCAGCTTAGATATAGTATAATTCTCTTGTTCAGCGATTCAGCCATTTCTCTATAATGTGTTCATCTAGCTTCTACTAAAGGATATATTTTCTTATATAGAGGAAGAAGAGGAGGTTGGGATCCCTAGAAAGGTGGGAGGGAATCCTATCCTTTAGGAGAGTTCCAAGGGAGGTGGAAACTACTAACTAAAGGAAGGAGTCCATGGTTGGTTCAGTTCAACCACTCCCAATGACTCATCCCTGAGGTGGTTGGAATGGAACCTCCGCCTCTATTTTTTTTTTAAATTCCATAAACAGGTTGGCACGGGTGTCTAACTGGCACAGAGTGCTAAGTGGCGCAAGCTTAGTGTTAAATTTCTAGGTCGACGAGAGGATGTAATGGGCTACTCGCATGAAGGAAAAAATTCTAGAAAATTATATATTACAGAGTAATGCAACACATAAAATATGCAGAAAACACAAGCACACAAAACACATAAAACCAGAGAGACACAGATATATATGGTTCACCTAGTTTGGGCTACGTCCACCCCGAACAACCAGTCCTTCCTTTTTATTATCCAGCAAAATGAAGAGACACAACCTACAGAAGATCCACTATAATATCCTCTGTTCTCTCTCATAGTCCCCTAATCTATTTTTCGCTCTGAGAATACACATACTACACACAGCCGCAATAAAATACCCTCATACAAGCAAGGGGTTTCCTTCTAGGGAAAAAAACCCTAAAATATACATAACTTCTACTGTAATATCATCCACCTAATGAATGGCCCAGATTGACTAGAAATTACTATACTTTTACAAGGCAATTTAACATCTGTTTTTCGCTTCAGGGGCGCTACCCCCGAAACCCCCCGCCATGGGGGGGGTCCATAAAGTCGTAGCTACCCCCCGTGGACCCCCCAGGCAGCGTTTAATTACAGGTGGCATTGCCACCCCATTAAGGTACAGGGGTCCAACGCTGTGATCCAAAATAAACAAGATAATCAGGCTCCACACCCAACAATCTCCCACTTGGAGACTGATTATAGCAACTCTACCACTGCTTCATTTGCTGGACAATGAATCCTCTTTGGACCTATCTATTTCTCATATTCATCATCATCCTTGAAGACCAATTGATGCTCAGTTTCTCCCTGGTTACAACTTTTGTTAGCATATCTGCAGGATTCTGGCTAGTGTGTATCTTTTCCAGCTTCAACTGTCCATCTTCCAATTCTGACCGTATGAAATGGTACTTGAGATATATGTGTTTAGTCCTAGAATGAAATTATGAGTTCTTTGAAATATGAATGGCACTTTGGCTATCACTAAATAGTGTGCTCATGTCATGCTGCTTACCCAATTAATCCATAAACCTTTGTAACCAAATCATTTCCTTACTAGCCTCTGTAGCAGCAACATACTCTGCTTCTATTGTTGAAAGTGAAACAACACTTTGGATTTTTGAAACCCAACTGACAGTTGTTCCACCTACAGTAAATACATATCCTGTAGTGCTCCTCCTATTAACTCTGTCACCTGCCATATATGCATCAACATATCCCTGTAGGGAAATGTTTGAACCACCAAAGCGTAATGCTTGATTTGCGGTACCTCTCAAATATCTGAGAATCCATTTTACTGCCATCCAATGTTCTTTTCCTGGATTTTTCATGTACCTACTTACAACTCCCACTGCATGTGCAATATCAGGCCTTCTGTAGACCATTGCATACATTAAGCTTCCAACTACTAATGCATATGGAACTTTAGACATATAGTCCATTTCTTGTTGGGTCTTGGGGCACATCTCCTTAATAAGTTGGAAATGGTTGGAAAAAGGTGTACCAATTGGTTTTACATTCTTCATATTAAATATTTTCAACACCTTTTGTATGTACTCATTCTGAGACAGTGTCAATTTGCGATTTTTCCTGTCTCTAGTTACTCTCATACCAAGGATTTATTTTGCATCTCCCAAATCCTTCATTGCAACTGAATTTGCCAATTTTCTTTTGAGCACATTTATTTCCTACATGTTAGACCCTACAACAAGCATGTCATCTACATACAATAACAATATAATATAGTTGCCATCATTTTTCTTTTTCAAGTGAGCACAATGATCAGAGTGACATCTAGTATAACCTTGTTCAAACATGAACTTGTCAAATTTTAGATACCATTTCCTTGGAGCCGAACTTGTCAAATTTTAGATACCATTTCCTTGGAGCCTTTTTTAAGCCATACAAGATTTTCTTTAACCTGCATACTAATTTTTCTTTCCCTTGGACCTCATATCCTTCTGGTTGCTCCATATAGATCTCTTCCTCCAAATCTCCATGGAGAAATGATGTCTTTACATCTAACTGTTCAAGATGTAAAACTTCCGTTACTACAAGACTTAAAATAGTTATGATTGAAGTCATATTAACAATAGGAGAAAATATTTCATCAAAATCAATACCTTTCTTCTGTGAAAACCCCTTCACCACAAGTCTAGCTTTGTACCTCTGTTTTCCTCCATCTTCTTCCTTCAGCCTATAAACCCATTTATTTTGCAATGTAATTTTACCTGCAAGAAACTTGACTAAGTCCCAAGTATCGTTATGCATTAAGGATTCCATCTCTTCTTCCATGGCTAGCTCCCACTTCTTCTTGCTTTCAACCTGCATTGCTTCTTCATAACATTCAGGTTCACCATAATTAGTCAACAATAAATAATATAATGAAGGAGAGTATCATTCGGGGGGTCTACTTATCCTGGTAGAACTTCTAACACCACTTTCAGGTGTTAGAGGTGCCTATTGTTTTTGTGGTGGTTGTTGTTGCTGTGGCTATTGATTATTATTATTTTCAGGCACCTTTAATTTTTTTGTGATCTCATCAAGAACTATTTATTATTTGTTTTCTTTTTCCTGTTTCTTTTCCTGCAACTAATTTTTATACAATACCTTTTCATTGAATATTACATCTCTGCTCCTAATGATTTTGTGATTTTCATAATCATATAAGCAATAAACAAAATCATTAACACCATATCCAAAAAAGGTACATTTATTTGATTTTGCCTCAAGCTTTGTTCTATTTTCTTTATTAATATGGACAAAGGCCTCACAACCAAAAGGATTTAAAAAAGAGTAGTTTACCTTTTTACCTGTCCATGCTTCCTCTGGAATACCACCATCCAAAGAACTTGAAGGCCCTCTGTTTATTAGATAAACAACAGTATCTACAGCATCTGCCCAAAATTGTAAAGGCAATCATGCATGCAATCTCATGCACGTTGCACGCTCCATGATTGTTTTGTTCATCCTTTCTGACACACCAATTTCTTGTGGTGTTCTTGGAAATATCTTCTCTTTGCAAATTCCATGCTCTGAACAGTACCTATCAAACTATTTGCTGCAATATTCACCTCCATTGTTTGATCTGAGACACTTCAACTTCTTTCCTGTCTCAATCTCAACCAAAGCTTTCCATTTCTTGAAAGTATCAAATACATCAGATTGATTATGAATACAATAAATCCAAGTCTTTGTAGTTTCATCATCAATAAAAGTAACATAATAGCGAGAGCCACTGAGAGATGATATCTGAGCAGGTCCCCATACATCTGTATACACAAGCACTAATTTTTCACTCTTATTTTCTTTCCCAACTCTGAGAAATCTGACTCTCTTCTGTTTTCCATAAATGCAATTCTCACAGAAATCCAAATCAACATTCTTCAAACCCGGAAGTGAATTTCTTGAATGAATAATCTTCATCCCCTTCTCACTCACGTGTCTAAGCCTATGATGCCATAATGCTACATCTGCTCCTTTGGAAGTCAAAGCATTAACAGAGTTAGAAATATCATTACATAAATACAATGTACCAACCTTTTCACATTTTTCTATTACCAGGGCTCCTTTGGTGACCTTCCAAGTTTTATCTATGAAAGTTATCACACAACCTTCACCGCCTAACTGCCCCGTTGAAATCATATTTTTCTTCATATCTAGAACATGCCTTACCTCCTTTAATAACCATTGGTTTCAATTTTGCTGTTTTACAAGAACCTTACCCATTCCAACGATTTTATAGGGTTTATCATCACCCAAATGGACTTGTCCAAAATATCCTTGAACATAGTTATGAAAATATTTCTTATTAGGTGTGGCATGGAATGAGGCCCCTAAATATACAACCCAAGAATCAGTAACATTTTCGAAAGAAAGAATCAAAGCATCTTGTAACACATCATCCGTCACATTTGCTTCATGATTGTTTTCTTGTTGTGTGTCTCCTTCTTTTCCCTTCTGATATCTACAGTCTTTCTTTAGGTGTCCTTTCTTTCCGCATTTCCAACACACTATCCCCGATCTGCACTTGGATCTTCCTTTCCTTGATTTACTGCGATATCCTGAGCTCTTTCCCCTTTCCATTCTTCTTCCCCTAGACTTTGCACTCAAAGCATTACCGGATGTCTCACCGGAGCATTTCCGTCGCATTTGCTTGCTAAGGATAGCACCG
Source organism: Pinus albicaulis (assembly GCA_034641835.2). Taxonomy (NCBI): domain Eukaryota; kingdom Viridiplantae; phylum Streptophyta; class Pinopsida; order Pinales; family Pinaceae; genus Pinus; species Pinus albicaulis. The sequence goes on from CM076577.1 coordinate 1,232,670,373, forward strand.
ACAACATCATCAAACTTTAAAGTCCTATATCCAGAGACAGAGTTACTAATGGCCATCACTAAACCATTCCATATTTCTGACAATGAGCACAAAATAAAAGAGCCCTAACTTCATCATCCAAGTTTACCCCTACAGAACTTAACTGACTGGTAACTGTATTAAAATCATTTAAATGGTCTGCAATAGATCCACCTTCCAACATCTTCATATTAAATAAATGTTTCATGAGAAATACCTTGTTTGAGGCCGAGGGTTTTTCATATAATTTCGCCAACGCCTTAATCAAACCCTCTATTGTTGTTTCCATCGAAATATTGAAGGCTACCGATGCTGCAAGGCACAACCGTACTGTTCCGAGTGCCTTTCTATCGATAATCTCCCATTCTGCGTCTGTCATAGTCATCGAATTCTTTGTTTTTCTACTCAATGGTAGGTATAGATCTTTCTGATACAGATAATCTTCCATCGGCATCTTCCATAGTGGGATATTTTGGTCGTTAAATATCTCGACCCTAAACTTACCATATTCTGCCATTACTCCCACTCGAATTAGGAACCCTTCTTTCTTGCGAGTTTATCAGCCAAATAGACCTTCGGCTTTGATACCAGTTGTTATAAAATTATATATATTACAGAGAAACGCAACACATAAAATATGCGGAAAACACAGGCACACGAAACACATAAAACCAAAGAGACATAGATATACGTGGTTCACCCATTTTGGGATACGTCCACCCTGAACAGCTAGTCCTTCGTTTTTATTATCCAGAAAAATGGAGAGACACAACCTACAACATATACTTTGTAATATCCTTTGTTCTCTCTCACAGTCTCCCTATTTGTTTCTCGCTTCGAGAATACACATACCATACACAGCCGCAATAAAATCCCCTCATACAAGCGAGGGGTTGCCTTCTAGGGAAAAAAATCCTAAACTAGACATAACTTATACCGTCAGATCATCCGCCTAATGAATGGCCCAGATTGACTAGAAATTACTATACTTTTACAAGGAAATTTTACATCTATTTTTAGCTTCGGGGGCACTGCCCTTGAAACGCTCTGCCAGGGGGGGCTCCATAAAGTCGCAGCCACCCCCCCTGGACCCCACAAGAAACGTTTAATTACGGGCAGAATTGATGCCCCATTAAGGTACAGGGGTCGAACACTTTGATACAAAATAAACAAGATGATCAGGCTCCACGCCCAACAATCTCCCACTTGGAGACTTATTGTAGAAACTACACCACTACTTCATTTGTTGGACAATGAATCCTCTTTGGACCTGGCTATTTCTCATCTTCATCGTCATCTTTAAGACCAATTGAAGCTGAGCATAATCTCAGTTTCTCCCTGGTTACAACTTTTGTTAGCATATCTGCAGTATTTTGGCTAGTGTGTATCTTTTCCAGCTTCAACTGTCCATCTTCCAATACTGACCGTATGAAATGGTACTTGAGCTGTATGTGTTTAGTCCTGGAATGAAATGTTGAGTTCTTTGCAAGATGAATGGCACTTTGGCTATCATTGTATAACGTGCCCATATCATGCTTCTTACCCAATTCACCCATAAACCTTTGTAACCAAATCATTTCTTTACTAGCCTCTGTAGCAGCAACATACTCTGCTTCTGTTGTTGAAAGTGCAACAACACTTTGGATTTTTGAAACCAAACTGACAGTTGTTCCACCTACAGTAAATACATATCCTATAGTGCTCCCCCTGTTATCTCTACCACCTGCCATATCTGCATCAACATATCCCTTTAGAGCAATGTTTGAACCACCAAATCATAATGCTTGATTTGTGGTACCTCTCAAATATTTGAGAATCCATTTTACTGCCATCCAATGTTCTTTTCCTGGATTATTCATGTACCTGCTTACAACTCCCACTGCATGTGCAATATCAGGCCTTGTGCAGACCATTACATACATTAAGCTTCCAACTGCTGATGCATATGGAACTTTAGACATATAATCCATGTCTTCTTGGGTCTTTGGGCACATCTCCTTACTAAGTTTGAAATGGCTAGCAAAAGTGTACTAACTGGTTTTGCATTCTGCATATTAAATCTTTTCAACACCTTTTCTATGTACTCATTCTGAGACAGTGTTAATTTGTGATTTTTCCTGTCTCTAGTTATCCTCATACCAAGGATTTGTTTTGCAGCTCCCAAATCCTTCATTGCAAATGAATTTTCCAATTTTATTTTGAGCACATTTATTTCCTGCATGTTAGACCCTGCAACAAGCATGTCATCTACATATAATAACAATATAATATAGTTGCCATCATTTTTCTTTTTCAGATAAACACAATGATCAGAGTGACATCTAGTATAACCTTGTTCAGACATAAACTTGTCAAATTTTAGATACCACTGCCTTGGAGCCTGTTTTAAGCCATACAAGCTCTTCTTTAACCTGCATACTAATTTTTCTTTCCCTTTGACCTCATATCCTTCTGGTTGCTCCATATAGATCTCTTCCTCCAAATCGCCATGGAGAAATGTTGTCTTTACATCTAACTATTCAAGATGTAAATCTTCCGCTACTACAAGACTTAAAATAGTTCTGATTGAAGTCATCTTAACAATAGGAGAAAATATTTCATCAAAATCAATACCTTTCTTCTGTGCAAACCCCTTCACCACAAGTCTAGCTTTGTACCTCTGTTTTCCTCCATCTTCTTCCTTCAGCCTATAAACCCATTTATTCTGCAATGCAGTTTTACCTGCAGGCAACCTGACTAAGTCCAAGTCTAGTTATGCATTAAGGAGTCCATCTCTTCTTCCATGGCTAGCTCCCACTTCTTCCTGCTTTCAACCTGCATTGCTTCTTCATAACATTTAGGTTCACCAGAATCAGTCAACAATAAATAATATAATGAAGGAGAGTATCGTTCAGGGGGTCTACTTATCCTGGTATATCTTCTAACACCACTTTCAGGTGTTTGAGGTGCCTGTTGTTGTTGTGGTGGTTGCTGCTGCTGTGACTGTTGATTATTGTTATTTTCAGGCACCTTTACTTTTTCAGTTATCTCATCAAGAATCATGTATTCCTTGCTTTCTTTTTCCTGTTTCTTTTCCTGCAACTGATTCTTATACAAGACCTTTTCATTGAATATTACATCTCTGCTCCTAATGATTTTGTGATTTTGATAATCATATAAGCGATAACCAAAATCATTAACACCATATCCAATAAAGGTACATTTCTTTGATTTTGCCTCAAGCTTTGTTCTGTTTTCTTTATTAATATGGACAAAGACCTCATAGCCAAAAGGCTTTAAAAAAGAGTAGTTTACCTTTTTACATGTCCATGCTTCCTTTGGAATACCACCATCCAAGGAACTTGAAGGCCCTCTGTTTATTAGATAAACAAAAACATCTACAGCATCTGCCCAAAATTGTAAAGGCAATCCTGCATGCAATCTCATGCACCTTGCACGCTCCATGATTGTTCTGTTCATCCTTTCTGACACACCATTTTCTTGTGGTGTTCTTGAAACTGTCTTCTCTCTACGAATTCCATGCTCTGAACAGTACCTATCAAACTCTTTGCTGCAATATTCACCTCCATTGTCTGATCTGAGACACTTCAACTTCTTTCCTGTCTCAATCTCAACCAAAGCTTTCCATTTCTTGAAAGTATCAAATACATCAGATTTATTCTAAATACAATAAATCCAAGTCTTTCTAGTTGCATCATCAATAAAAGTAACATAATAACGAGAGCCACCAAGAGATGATACCTGAGCAGGTCCCCATACATCTGTATGCACAAGCTCCAATTTTTCGCTCTTCTTTTATTTCCCAACTCTGAGAAATCTGACTCTCTTTTGTTTTCCATAAATGCAATTTTCACAGAAATCCAAATCAACATTCTTCAAACCTGACAACAAATTTCTTGAGTGAAGAATCTTCATTCCCTTCTCACTCATGTGTCCGAGCCTATGATGCCATAATGCTGCATCTGCTCCTTTGGAAGTTAAAGCATTAACAGAGTTAGAAATACCATTGCATAAATACAATGTACCAACCTTTTTGCCTTTTGCTATTACCAAGGCTCCTTTGGTGACCTTCCAAGCTTTATCTGTGAAAGTTGTAACACAACCTTCACTGCCTAACTGCCCTGTTGAAATCAGATTTCTCTTTAGATATGGAACATGTCTTGCCTCCTTTAATAGCCATTGGTTTCCATTCTGTTGTTTTACAAGAACCTTACCCATTGCAACAATTTTATAGGGTTTATCCTCACCCAAACGAACTTGTCCAAAATCTCCTTGAACATAGTCATGAAAATATTTCTTATCAGGTGTGGCATGGAATGAAGCCCCTGAATCTACAACCCAAGAATCAGTAACATTTTCGAAAGAAAGAATCAAAGCATCTTGTAACACATCACCTATCACATTTGCTTCATGATTATTTTCTTGTTGTGCATCTCCTTCTTTTCCCTTCTGAGATCTACAGTCTTTCTTTAGGTGTCCTTTATTTCCGCATTTCCAGCACACTATCCCCAATATGGACTTGGATCTGCCTTTCCTTGATTTACTGCGATATCCCGAGCTCTTTCCTCTTTCCATTCTTCTTCCCCTAGACTCTGCACTCAAAGCATTACCCGATGTCTCACCGGAGCTTTTCCGTCGCATTTCCTCACTAAGGATAGCACCAACAACATCATCAAACTTTAAAGTACTAGATCCAGAGACAGAGTTACTAATGGCCATTACTAAACCATTCCAACTCTCTGGCAATGAGCACAAGAATAACAGAGCTCTAACTTCATCATCAAAGTTTACCCCTAAAGAACTTAACTGACTGGTAACTGTATTAAAATCATTTAAATGGTCTGCAACAGATCCACCTTCCGACATCTTCATATTAAATAGTCGTTTCATAAGAAATACCTTGTTTGAGGCCAAGGGTTTTTCATATAGTTTCGCCAACGTCTGCATCAAACCCTCTGTTGTTGTTTCCTTCGAAATATTGAAGGCGACTGACGCCGCAAGGCACAACCGTCCTGTTTCGAGTACCTTTCTATCGATAATTTTCCATTCTGCGTTTGTCTTGGCTGTCGGCTTTTTTGCTTTTCCGCTCAATGGTAGGTACAGATCTTTCTGATACAGATAATCTTCCATCTGCATCTTCCAGAGCGGGAAGTTTTGGCCGTTAAATTTCTCGACCCTAAACTTAGCATCTTCTGCCATTGCTCCCACTCGAACTAGGAACCCTTCTTTCCTACGAGTTTATCAGCCAAATATACCTTCGGCTTTGATACCAGTTGTTAGAAAATTAAATATTATAGAGCAATGCAACACATAAAATATGCAGAAAATACAAGCACACAAAACATATAAAACCAGAGAGACCCAGATATACGTGGTTCATGGGTTTGGGTTTGTCCACCTCGAACATCCGGTCCTTCCATTTTATTATCCGGCAAAATGAAGACACGACCTTCTACGAGATCTTCTATAATATCCTTTGTTCTCTCTTAGAGTCTCCTTGTTTCTCGCTTTGAAAATACCATACCATACACGACGCAATGCAATACCCTCATACGAGCGAGGGGTTTCCTTCTGAGAAAAACACCTAAACTAAACATAACTTCTGCCATCGGATCATTCGCCTAATGAATGACCGGTTTACTAGAAATTACTATACTTTTACAAGGCAATTTTACATCTGTTTTTAGCTTCGGGGGTGCTACCCATGAAACCCCCCGCTAGGGGGGGGCTCCATAAAGTCACAACCACCCCCCTTGGACCCCCCAGGAAGCATTTAATTATAAGCTGTGATGCCGCCCCCATTAAGGTACAGGGGTCCAACGCTGTGATACAAAGTAAACAAGATAATCAGGCTCCACACCCAATAATCTCCCACTTGGAGACTGATTGTAGCAACTCCACCGCTACTTCATTTGCTGGACAATGGCTCCTCTTTGGGCCTGGCTATTTCTCATCTTCATCGTCATCCTTGAAGACCAATTGAAACTGAGCATGTTCTCAGTTTCTCCATGGTTACAACTTTTTTTATCATATCTGCAGGATTCTGGCTAGTGTGTATCTTTTCCAGCTTCAACTCTCCATCTTCTAATACTGACCGTATGAAATGGTACTTGAGATGTATGTGTTTAGTCCTGGAATGAAATGCTGAGTTCTTTGCAAGATGAATAGAACTTTGGCTATCACTGTATAGTGTGCCCATATCATGCTTCTTACCCAATTCATCCATAAACCTTTGTAACCAAATCATTTCTTTACTAGCCTCTGTAGCAGCAACATACTCGGCTTCTGTTGTTGAAAGTGCAACAACACTTTGGATTTTTGAAACCCAACTGACAGTTGTTCCACCTACAATAAATACATATCCTGTAGTGCTCCTCTTGTTATCTCTGTCACCTGCCATATCTGCATCAACATATCCCTGTAGAGCAATGTTTGAACCACAAAAGCATAATGCTTGATTTGTGGTACCTCTCAAATATCTGAGAATCCATTTTACTGCCATCCAATGTTCTTTTCCTGGATTATTCATGTACCTGCTTACAACTCCCACTGCATGTGAAATATCAGGCCTTGTGCAGACCATTTCATACATTAAGCTTCCAACTGCTGATGCATATGGAACTTTAGACATATAATCCATGTCTTCTTGGGTCTTTGGGCACATCTCCTTACTAAGTTTGAAATGGCTAGCAAAAGGTGTACTAACTGGTTTTGCATTCTGCATATTAAATCTTTTCAACACCTTCTCTATGTACTCATTCTGAGACAGTGTTAATTTTCGATTTTTTCTGTCTCTAGTTATCCTCATACCAAGGATTTGTTTTGCAGCTCCCAAATCCTTCATTGCAAATGAATTTGCAAATTTTCTTTTGAGCACATTTATTTCCTGCATGTTAGACCCTGTAACAAGCATGTCATCTACATACAATAACAATATAATATAGCCGCCATCATTTTTCCTTTTTAGATAAACACAATGATCAGAGTGACATCTAGTATAACCTTGTTCAGACATAAACTTGTCAAATTTTAGATACCACTGCCTTGGAGCCTGTTTTAAGCCATACAAGATCTTCTTTAACCTGCACACCAATTTTTCTTTCCCTTTTACCTCATATCCTTCTGGTTGCTGCATGTATATCTCTTCCTCCAAATCTCCATGGAGAAATGTTGTCCTTACATCTAACTGTTCAAGATGTAAATCTTCCGCTGCTACAAGACTTAAAATAGTTCTGATTGAATTCATTTTAACAACAGGAGAAAATATTTCATCAAAATCAATACCTTTCTTCTGTGCAAACCCCTTCACCACAAGTCTAGCTTTGTACCTCTGTTTTCCTCCATCTTCTTCCTTCAGCCTGTAAACCCATTTATTTTGTAATGTAGTTTTACCTACATGCAACTTTACTAAGTCCCAAGTCTGGTTATGCATTAAGGAGTCCATCTCTTCTTCCATGGCTAGCTCCCACTTCTTCCTCCTTTCAACTTGCATTGCTTCTTCATAACATTCAGGTTCACCAGAATCAGTCAACAATAAATAATATAATGAAGGAGAGTATCGTTCAGGGGGTCTACTTATCCTGGTTGATCTTCTAACACCACTTTCAGGTGTTAGAGGTGCATGTTGCTATTGTGGTGGTTGTTGTTGCTGTGGCTATTGATCATTATTATTTTCAGGCACCTTTACTTTTTCTGTGATCTCATCAAGAACTGTGTATTCTTTGTTTTCTTTTTCCTGTTTCTTTTCCTGCAATTGATTCTTATACAATACCTTTTCATTGAATATTACATATCTGCTCCTAATGATTTTGTGATTTCATAATCATATAAGTGATAACCAAAATCATTAACACCATATCCAATAAAGGTACATTTCTTTGATTTTGCCTCAAGCTTTGTTCTGTTTTCTTTATTAATATGGAAAAAGGCCTCACAACCAAAAGGATTTAAAAAAGAGTAGTTTACCTTTTTACCTTTCCATGCTTCCTCTGGAATACCACCATCCAAGGAACTTGAAGTCCCTTTGTTTATTAGATAAACAACAGTATCTACAACATCTGCCCAAAATTGTAAAGGAAATCATGCATGCAATCTCATGCACCTTGCACACTCCATGATTTTTCTGTTCATCCTTTTGGACACACCATTTTCTTGTGGTGTTCTTGGAACTATCTTCTCTCTGTGAATTCCATGCTCTGAATAGTACCTATCAAACTCTTTGTTGCAATATTCACCTCCATTGTCTGATCTGAGACACTTCAACTTCTTTCCTGTCTCAATCTCAACCAAATATTTCCATTTCTTGAAAGTATCAAAAACATCATATTTATTATGAATACAATTAATCCAAGTCTTTCTAGTTGTAATATTCCTAAAATAAGCATGCAACTAATAGGAATATTAAATTTGTATTTTTTCACCTAGTAGATGAATAAATGGGAAAAGGACCCCATATTTAACTTGTATTGAAATAAAATCCCTCTTGGTGTGAAAAGGGGATAACTTGGTGGCTGAATTTTGCACTTCCCATGTATGAACAGGAAAAGAATCATGTTGATTCAGTCAAGTTGACCAAGTCAACAGCGCTGCCTAAGAAGGTGTGGCTTGCTTGAGAAGACATCGCAGTTTTGGAGGGAGAGTATTCACATGGTGTGGAAAACCTAATAGGTGGGACCCAATGTGAGAAGGCTCACAAAAATTATATGGAGGAAGATGGCAGAATTTTGGGGTTAGCTTATGGATTATTGATTTTGGTCTGCTCAGACTATTTGCAGACTCTTGCTAGTTAGTAGAGTTGCAGTGATGTTCAGCACAAGGGATTCATGCTTAGGAATTCCTTCTCTTTCATTGGGTGATCTCTTGGAGGGGTTATGTTATTCATTCCCCACATCCGGGCTTGTGGTCTAGCATCCTCCTTCAGCCACAGCATTATTCCTGTAGCAAGGGACATTGTGTTGCAGGGTGTTGTAGTGGGAGACTCACAACACCAGCTCTTGAGCTTATCTTTCAGAGGAGGGAGCTCCCCTTTCTTTGCAAGATCTATGCAGGAGGTTCTAGAGCTTATTTGACATCTTGGAAAGTGGCCAACTCATTTCCCATCCACTACAGCATATTTTACTGGGAAAACTATGTCATTTTTTCCAGAGCAGCAGTTGCAGGGTTTGGTCCCTTGTTTGTGAGCTAGTTCCTTGGAGAAAAGGCCAACCTTTCTCTCGGAAAGCTATGTATTAAATAATTATTCTATCACTTGTATATTTCAGTCATAATTATTTAGTGCTGCTGTAAAACTACATTTTTCAGATCCATTTCTGCAGATCTTCATTTTTATACATTGTACTCTCATGTAACCCTTGCCGGGTGATCTTATTTTGTATAAAAAGTGAGGAATCTCCATTTACTCAGCCATTGGATGATTGTACACTTTTGATCTATTATTTCTCATTATTTTCTACATAAAACCTCATTAAAATAATGTTTTCCTTGCTTCAGTACTTTTTGCATGAGCTAGACTATGGGGTTTGGGCATATTTGAGGCATATTGACTTGGGGAGATCTGTTTATGTTGTCTAGAGTGGTTTGTTTCACCTATAATTATCCATGTGAGTTGTATATAATTTATTCTAAGGGATCCAAGTCCCATTCCTCACTTGTATAGCGTTATTTTCTTAAGACAACTGTTTTATGCCCTATATTGCTGCATTTCCCCACTTGGGAAGGAGAATATAGGCCATCTACTTGCTGAGTTTCTTTCATCTACTGGTGAGATTTTATTTTACATCTAATGAGCTGACCTACATTTCCATGCTCATGATTTTTTGAAGATCCAACTTTAGAATATCTCAAAATATTCTATTTGTTGTAGCAGTTCCCAATTTGGGATATTACAGTGTTATCAGAGCTGCCATCTTGACTTAGCCCGTGGATTTCAGATCCAGTCATAAGATAATAAGAATATTAGGACAAAATTATGGAGAGGTTTATATTACTCTCATCCATTTTTAGATCTAAGAATAGCCTCTCCAAGGAGGTTCAACCGATGGAGGAAGAAAGGTGCAATGAAACTCCAAGAGGGTTTCAAGAAGGGGAAAGCTGCAGTGAGACCTATAGAAGGTTTCAAGAGGAAGAAGAAGACCCATGCACTTCCTATTCTCATATAGAGAGTGGAGAGCAAGAATACCACTTAGAACATGAGATCCTAAGTGGGTATTTGGCAGAATACAACTGCCAACCTAGGGCTTTCAAAGAGACCCTAGATTTTCCTCAGTTTATTCAACTGAGGGAATAAATAAGACCATGCAATAAGAAAATTATAAGAGGCGACAGATTCCTATTGTCTGCATTTTATGGATCACTCAAGTGTGCAACAAAGACTTGGGTGATGAAGCTAGAAGCATTTTTCCTACTACATCCAATAGTGGAGAAAGAGGTTGTGGAGATATTAGCACTACACTTGGAGGGCAAGGAAAGCTCTTAGTGGATTAGTCATGAAGGTCATGCAAGAGTATCTACTTTTGCTGATTTTACTTATCAAGTAACCAGGAGATTTGACAGTAGAAGACTAGAGGAGGAGGAGTCCTCTTCTCCATTTGAGGAGCCTTGTACCAGCACTGTCACCATCATGGAGGGGTAGCCATATGTAGCAATAGTTGGATCAGCCAACTCATTGAAGAGAGGAACCCTTGCAGCCATACAAGAGGCTCCCAAGACTCACCAAGGTATGCATGTATTTCCATTCCCGATCATTCTAGAAATTCTTATGGAAAACCTTGGGAATTTGTCCTCACATGGTCAAGGATCAAAACTCATTGCTATGATGGAACAACAAGCTTGCACAGTGCTGTGAAATTCTGGATTGATCCAAGAGGGGATGAACATTCATTCCTTTGCACCTTGTTTGAGTTGCATGCAACATGAGGAGTTAGGGTGCAAGATGGTGGGAGGCATGATGAAGGTTGTGCCATTTTCTGTTGATGTTTGGCCTTCAGCACACTTGGATTCTTTTGGATCCAAGATGATAATTTATGAGAGGTCTTTTTTTAAAGATCTCCAAGGGGTTACATCTCAAATTCCCATGAGGTGTAAGGAGAGAAATCTATTTTGGGAGATTGGTATTCTTCATTGGGGAGATAGCAAAGGAGAAAATAATTGGAGGCATCCACATTTGGATGAAGAGTCTTCTTCTCAAAGAGAAGACATGAATATCCCTCTTTCAAAGGTAGACCAAGATCTAAGGTCTCCTATTGATGATGAGGCATCTTCCACCATTGAAGGGAAGGCTAGGGGTGACAGGGCAGTCATGATAGAGGCATCCCTAGCATTTCATGAAGGAGAAGAGGGAGTAGTTGCTCTAAGAAGAGAAGCTCTTGCATTCTTGCAAGGGGTCTCAAAGAGTCTCACATGTAGAAATTATGGCACAATCCATGAGTAGCATGTGCCATAAATATCATATGGTGAGATCCTGTATACTGCAGAAGATGGAGAAGAGGGTAAGCTACAATGGGGAAGAAACATTCACCCTTCTTTATTTCAAAAGAGTGATGTACTAAGAAGGCATGGAGATATATGCAAGGCAAGCCAAGACACATCAGTCCATACATTCTTCTATTATGATCTATGCCTTAATGTCTCCTTATTTGGAAGAAGCCCTCTAGGGTAGCTCCTTGATGGAAAAAGGAAAGTGTTCTCTCAACTTTGTACAGTGATACATTTGGCCAAGAGAGGAACTATCACAACGCTGGAGAATTTGGGTAAGAGGCACGCTTATACAAAGCACATTTTACTTTATGATCGCATGCATTATTTTTCTTTACATGTGCAAGCCATGACTCCTAAAAGGAGTGTCTTACCATACAAGCTTCATGGCCCACTATGGGCCAGGGCTTTTTCCAAATATGGCCACTCCCTTGATAGGCTAAGGGAGTTTTTTCAGCATGATGGGTGCTTCCCCAAAGCACTAAATACACATTTCACCTTCAGCCATGGTGGAATGATAAGGACATAAAGTAAGTGGCATATAAACCACTTACCACATTTGGATCTAAAGTAGGGAGAAGGTAGCCTGCGCTGGTTTCTATTGGGTGAGTATGGGTACCACCCAAAGCTTTTGATTTTCTTGTCTCATTCCTTGTATCTCAAGAAAGAAATGCATAAGAAGGAGGTAGGGTTTCTTTGGTTGAAAAGAGGAGAGTATGGGCAAAAATTTTCCCAAACTTTTCATGTTATTTCTAGAGAGGAGAAAGGCACATTCATGGTGCAAGGAGGCTACCCTTTTGCATTGAAGGATTATGAGGGGCTTCCATGTAGGAAGGAGATCTTCTCACATAGCAGCATGATGGTGGATTGATTTGGCATATGGATTTTCAAAGGCAGAATTCATGGAGTGACAAGAGCCTTGTTACTAAGGCCTACAACACTGTCACTAGAAAGCATGTTTTTATTGATGGAGTGTTCCAAAGGGAGTATGCACCATCTCCTCTTGCAGATTTTTATGAGGAGATTATCATGGGAGGACTCACTCATGGACCTCACTTTCAGCTCACACATGATGCATGGTAAGAAATACATTTATGTGCTTGTTGATTGCTCTATTGAGTATTTGTATATTCTCACCATATGTAAACAGTGCATTTCTCCACAAGAGGGAAAGATTATTTTTGGGTTTCATGGTCACTTCAGGACCAAATTTTGTGATGTTGATAACCCATCCCTACATGAATTTGGGCAAGTGTTGTATTTATTTTATTGTACACAACTGGTATATATTTCTTCTTACTATTCCATAGTAGATGAGCTAACATGCATAGCTTCAAATTCTTTGAAGAACAACTTTCCACTTGATGCTCTGAATCAGTAGTTGAAAGGACTGCATTGTATCGACCAGAGAGACCATGTGTATCATCCAAACCTGCACATAAGCTTCAGCCATTTTCTAATTTGAATGCCATATGGTGATGATGTGACATTCATCTTGTATGGAATGGTTTGGGTTGGCATGGCTCATGACTTTGGAGGGAGAATCTATGGAGGCTCAATATTCTTTGTGCCATTGGAGGGCAATCATGTTGCAGCCCAAGATCAACATGCCCTCTACACTTATCATAAGTGGAGAGGAGGACACTGTGGGATAGGCCCTATTTCCTATCATGTTCATGTATCCATCCCACCTACACTTCAGGAGCCAAAAGTGGGGGAGATTATTCATGAGTTTCCATGCTGGAGGGTGACTCATTTCATATGGATGATAGCTTGGGGGTGGAGGTTTCACTTGGGAATGAGGATTTCCCATGCATTTCATACTCCATGCCTTGAGAGGACATATAGACAACACATAGTTGTCTCCTTGATCATGTTGATTTTCCATAAGGATAGCCATTTGGGATGTGCACCAAATGCTGGTTTTTTTTTCTTGGGAGAGGCACTATGGAGTTTCATTATTGAGACATCATCTTATTATTTGGAGTGCTCATCATATGAGGGTTATACAGGAGGAGGGAATGAGACCTTCTAGTTATATCCTTGTAGTTTCTTGAGGATAAGAAAAATTTGGGAGGGGAGGACTGTAATATTCCTAAAATTAGCATGCAGCTAATAGGAATATTAAATTTTGATTTTTTCACCTAGTAGATGAATAAATGGGAAAAGGACCCCATATTTAACTTGTATTGACATAAAATCCCTCTTGGTGTGAAAAGGGGATAACTTGGTGGCTGGAATTTTCACTTCCCATGTGTGAACAGGAAAAGAATCATGTTGATTCAGTCAAGTTTACCAAGTCAACAGCGCTGCCTAAGAGGGTGTGGCTTGCTTAAGAAGACAACACAGTTTTGGAGGGAGAGTATTCACATGGTGTGGAAACCCTAATAGGTGGGACTCAAGGTGAGAAGGCTCACAAAAATTATGAGGAATATGGCAGAATTTTTGGATTAGCTTATGGATTATTGATTTTGGTTTGCTCAGACTATTTTCAGACTCATGCTGGTTAGCGGAGTTGCAGTGCTATTCATCACAAGGGATTCCTGCTTAGGAATTCCTTCTCCTTCATTGGGTGATCTCTTGGAGGGGTTTTTTTCTTCATTCCCCACATCCGATCTTGTGGCCTAGCATCCTCCTTCAGCCACAACGTTATTCCTATAGCAGGGGATGTTGTGTTGCAGGGTGTTGTAGTGGGAGACTCACAACACAAGCTCTTGAGCTTATCTTTTAGAGGAGGGAACTCTCCTTTCTTTGCAAGATCTATGCAGGAGGTTCTGGAGCTTATTTGACATCTTGGAAAGTGACCAAATCAGTTCCCATCCACTACAGCGCAATTTACTAGGAAAACTGCGTAATTTTTTCTAGAGCAGCAGTTGCAGGGTTTGATCCCTTGTTTGTGAGCTAGTTCCTTGGAGAAAAGGCCAACCTTTCTCCCGGAAAGCTCTGTATTAAATCCTTATTATATCAATTGTATATTTCAGTCGTAATTATTTAGTGCTACAGCAGAACTGCATTTTTCAGATCCATATCTGTATATCTGCATTTTTATACATTGTACTCTCATGTAACCCTTGCCGGGTGATCTTATTTTGTATAAAAAGGGAGGAATCTCCATTTCCTCAACCATTGGATGATTGTACACTCATGAACTCTTATTTCTCATTATTTTCTACATAAAACCTCATTAAAATAATGTTTTCCTTGCTTTAGTACTTTTTGCATGAGCTAGACTATGGGATTTGGGATTATTTGAGGCATATTGACTTGGGGAGATCTGTTTATGTTATCTAGAGTGATTTGTTTCACCTCTAATTATACATGTGAGTTTTATATCATGTATTCTAAGGGATCCAAGTCCCCTTCCTCACTTTTATAGCATTATTTTATGATGACAGTTGTTTTATGTCCTCTATTGCTGCATTTCCCCACTTGGGAAGGAGAATATAGGAAATCTACTTGCTGAGGTTCTTTCATCTGCTGGTGAGATGTTATTTTACATCTACTGAGCTGACCTAAATTTCCATGCTCATGATTTTCTGAAGCTCCAACTTTAGAATATCTCAAAATATTCTATTTGTTGTCGTAGTTCCCAATTTGGGATATTACACTAGTTGCATCATCAATAAAAGTAACATAATAACGAGAGCGACCGAGAGAAGATACCTGAGTAGGTCCCCATACATCTGTATGCACAAGCTCTAATTTTTCACTCTTCTTTTATTTCCCAACTCTGAGAAATCTGACTCACTTCTGTTTTCCATAAATGCAATTCTCACAGAAATCCAAATCAACATTATTCAAACCCAGCAACAAATTTCTTGAGTGAAGAATCTTCATCCCCTTCTCACTCATGTGTCCAAGCCAATGATTCCATAATCCTTCATCTACTCCTTTGGAAGTTAAAACATTAACAGTGTTATAAATACCATTGCATAAATACAATGTACCAACCTTTTCTCCTTTGGCTATTACCGGGGCTCCTTTGGTGACCTTCCAAGTTTTATCTATGAAAGTTGTCACACAACCTTCACCGCCTAACTGCCCTATTGAAATCATATTTTTCTTCAGATCTGGAACATGCCTTACCTCCTTTAATAGCCATTGGTTTCCATTTTGCTATTTTACAAGAACCTTACCCGTTCCAACAATTTTATAGGGTTTATCATCACCCAAACGGACTTGTCCAAAATCTCCTTAAACATAGTCATGAAAATATTTCTTATAAGGTGTGGCATGGAATGAGGCCCCTGAATCTAAAACCCAAGAATCAGTAACATTTTCGAAAGAAATAATCAAAGCATCTTGTAACACATCACCTGTCACATTTGCTTCATGATTGTTTTCTTGTTGTGCGTCTCCTTTTCCCTTCCGAGATCTACAGTCTTTCTTTAGGTGTCCTTTCTTTCCGCATTTCCAGCACACTATCCCCGATCTAGACTTGGATCTTCCTTTCCTTGATTTATTGTGATATCCTGAGCTCTTTCCCCTTTCCATTCTTCTTCCTCTAGAATCTGCACTCAAATAATTACCCGATGTCTCACCAGAGCTTTTTCATCACATTTCCTCGCTAAGGATAGCACCGACAACATCATCAAACTTTAAAGTACTAGATCTACAGACAAACTTACTAATGGCCATAACTAAACCATTCCAGATTTCTGGCAACGAGCACAGAAATAAAAGAGCCCTAACTTCATCATCAAAGTTTACCCCTACAGAACTTAACTGACTGGTAATTCTATTAAAATCATTTAGATGGTCTGCAACAGATCCAACTTTCGAAATATTCATATTAAATAAACGTTTCATGAGAAATACCGTGTTTGAGGCTGAGGGTTTTTCATATAATTTCACCAATGCCTTAATCAAACCCTCTGTTGTTGTTTCCTTCGAAATATTGAAGGATACCAATGCCGCAAGGCACAACCGTACTCTTCCGAGTACCTTTCTATCGATAATCTCACATTCTGCATCTGTCATAGCCATCGGCTTCTTTGTTTTTCCGCTCAATGGTAGGTACAAATCTTTCTGATACAGATAATCTTCCATCTGCATCTTCCACAGCGGGAAGTTTTGGCCATTAAATTTCTCGAACCTAAACTTACCATCTTCCGCCATTGCTCCCAATCGAACCAGGAACCCTTCTTTCATTCGAGCTTATCAGCCAAATAGACCTTCGGCTCTGATACCAGTTGTTAGAAAATTATATATTACAAAGCAATGCAACACATAAAATATGCAGAAAACACAAGCACACAAAACACATAAAACCAGAGAGATAGATATATGTGGTTCACCCAGTTTAGGCTATGTCCACCCCAAACATCGAGTCCTTCCTTTTTATTATCCAACAAAATGAAGAGACACAACCTACAGCATATCCGCTGTAATATCCTCTGTTCTCTCTCACAATCTCCCTATCTATTTCTCGCTTCGAGAATACACATACCATACACAGCCGCAATACAGTGAACTCATACAAGCGAGGGGTTGCCTTCTAGGGCAAAAAACCCTAAACTAAACATAAATTCTACCGTCAGATCATCCGCCTAATGACTGGCCCAGATTGACTAGAAATTACTATACTTTTACAAGGAAATTTTACATCTGTTTTTATCTTTGGGGGCACTGCCCCCGAAACCCCCCGCCAGGGGGGGCTCCATAAAGTCACAACCGCCCCCCCTGGACCCCCCAGGTAGTGTTTAACTACGAGCGGCGTTTCCGCCCCATTAAGGTACAGGGGTCCAATGTTGTGATACAAAATAAACAAGATAATCAGGCTCCACACCCAACAAAAAATAGGGATTTTCACAGCTCTACTTAGGGAAATGTCAACAAGAAGAATGTTGCTTTCATCAAAAGGGATGAAAAATTGGTTTTTGCAAATCATGACACTGCGTATTGGTCATATAAATGACCCTCCAATGTGCAAGTTGGGGATTGCAGGGACAATGACAAAAAGATGTGTAACATATCTCCCCTAAAGTATGAAGTCTGAGAGAGAGGGAGGGGTGAAATTCTTTATGAGAATGCGTTCGAACTAAACACCGCTCTCAGAAGACCTGTGAGTACAATTAAAACTGATATTCATGATACATGAATCATGTGGCATGGGTGCGGCCATCCATAATAGAGTATATAAAAACTGAGATCCAAGGTATGGACACATCCATCTAGCAGGAATGATCAATAAATAGACTCAGGTATGGTCGCAACCATCCAATAAAATGAGTCATGCAATAAGTCATAATAATCCACAAAAATCTGTAGCTTGGAGTTTATCAGACAAAAACCAGGGTCTTGCGCTCCATCTCGACCTGAACGAGTACAATTTTGAGCATGAGAATGTATGATTTGAAGTCAAACATGTAGGAAAATCGCTTGATTACCAGCCAATGGTGAAAGCTGTTAACAGACGCGAGAGAAACCACCAATGATGACGATGGCCCTCAAGGTACAAAAGGTACAATCTACAGAATGTGAAAAGTGATTTGACGTCAAACATCTGTAGAATCACTCGATTGAAGGAAAATTATGTGAACCATGCATCAAATGTGAAAAAACTTCCATTGAGGCATGTAGGCTTCAAGGTACCAGAAGGGAGTCTCTAAATCAAATTCCTGGATAATGAGCTGAAGTCGACAGGAATTGACCTGGTTGAAGGCGAGCGATAATGTTTCCCACATCATCGAAAGAAGATAGAGGAACATGATGAAAGTGGATCAGGACCAACAGGAAATTAGAGGAAGGTTCACAACTTGCAGAGGCAAACCTCTCTTGAACATATCAACAACACGACACTAGATTTGGCAGTATTTGACATCAAAGGATTTGAGGCCATGATAATGTGGGAAAGAGCAGATGAGAGGTCAAAAGAGATTATCCAAACCCATGGAAGAAAAAAATGATGAAATGAGATGTCCCCAATCCCAACACGAATGCAGACAAGTGCCATGTTCATGAGCGACATACTGGCAACACAACTAAAACTTGGTTCCATTTCCCCCCACCATTTCTGGCGAGTACCCCAATTATTTTTTAAAACAAGCTTGATGGGGATAGAATATGCTTGTACTGTAAGTTTTTCCTTCAGAAAAATCCATCCTAGTACATTTTACAAGCCCTAGGAAGGAGGAACTCGAAATAATGTCATGGCGACGAAGTCCGATGTCATCAAGGTTTAACAAGTCTGACAAAGGGATAACTCGACATCTTTTCATGTTTAGAGAGTTTGAAAAGAAGGCAAAAAGGAAAATTCCAACAGTCCCTTTTCGTAGGTAGTCTCACAGATCCGAAAAGGTAGAAAAATGTGTCTGAGAGAACCTCTTAGTTGTGATAGGCTAAGGTATTCCTTTTTTGTAAACAATCCATCCTAGCCGAAAAAGGGTTAAATTTATATTGGGTAGATATAATTTCGCAGCCATTTAACGAGTTCAAAACAACAAGAATCTCGGCAATATTTTCAAATTTAGAGAGTCAGAAAAGAGCTGAAAGATGACTGCAGCAGTGAATTTTTTGTGTTTTTACCGAGTTCGAAAAAGTATAAAATATAACTCGTTACTTCATCATTGTCGCATGAAAAAATTGTTGTTGCACAAGAGACATGTGTAAAACCCATTTTTCGAAAACTAATATAATAAAATAATCGAAAAATATGCCTTAAAACCTAATTAGGGTTGTGAAAATCCATAAAATGACAAAAATGGTAAAAATAATTACTTTTCACTTTTTACCTCTTGTGGAGCAATAGTTACCCATTTTACTGTGCAATCTTGCAGCGACAATAACGACCAATCCAGTAGATCAATCGCAAATCCATCAACTCCAGGTAAGAGATGAGATCCCTCTTGTCATTTTAAGCTATTTCTTGCTTCATGCATTTGTCAATTTCAAATTTTGGGGGAGGAAAGGTAAAAACTAGGGCTGTGCGGTTGGCGCAGGTTTCGGGCACGGAGTCACGCTAACCGCCTGATTTTTAACACTAGGGTGCACCCATTAGCGCGAATTTTTTGGAAACAGTCGCGCCAATAACGCAAACCATTTTCTAGCAAAAATATGCATCAAATATCCCAATTGTTTACAAATTTAAGGGTTAAAATTGACTAATACCACTCATGTGTGTGTATTTGTAGGTAGAAAGAGGCAAAATGGTCATTGAATGGAAAGAACAGGAACATAGTGAAGAAGATGAGTTAGCCATGGAAAATGAGGGAGTTATGGAAGCCCTCAGAAACTGTGGTTTGAAAATGTTCTTTCTAACACTATGTCTCCGAGTCCAACCAGAATTGATACAGTATCTGATCAGTATATGGGACAAAAATCAAGAGAAGTTCATCCTACGGGATCAAGAACTTTCGATTGATGTCTCTAACGTGTACTTCATCACAGGATTATCACGGAGGGGTGTAGCACCACTCCTAACCGGCACCCAGACTTGCATGGAAAACATGACCATGGTGATAGACAGGGTATGTCAAGGAGCGTGAAAAGGTTAAGGTAGTGGGAAAGTTGATATACAAACTATCCCAGATTTAACACTACGTGTGGTATTGCATACTATCACACGGGTTTCAGGATCACAACCACCGCACGAAGCAACAAAGGCACAGTTGCTTCTTGCTGTAGACTGCATGGCACTGACCATCTACAACTGGGAAGAGGCCGTGACCATAAATATGAAGGCTAACTAACCAAATGCAAGAAGACTAAACTGAAACAATTTGGTTATGTATCTATTCTGGTATTGTTCTTCCTCGAACGATTACCAATTTTTCAGTGACACGAGGTTATATTCTTGTCACCACCAGCGAGAGAACCACGGATGGCTCGATGGGCAGATCTGATGCCAAGGGTAGGGGGTGGCCAACAGATGTCCTGGAGGCCAAAATTATTCGATTGGCTCCGTCGACAATTGATTGTCGTGGAGGACTGGCCCTACTCTAGCACAGATTTCATTGATGATCCGGACCTCCCACTCCTGGAGGGAGAAGATTGGGATGAATATTTAGGTCAGACTCATTTTTTAAGTTTTATGAGTATTATGATTTTTTAATTTATGCATGTTATGACATTAAATCCATGTAAATGTAGATGTTGGCCCAGAGATACCTACCGGTATGTCACCGATAGCGAGGCGAGTCCCTCGCGATTTAGACCATCAAGGCGAGGGCGACGAGGAAGATGAGATAGTGCGCAACCTGGAGGGGATCACACGAGGATTTCTATATTATGCACATTTTGATGATGTTCCTCATGCCTACCAGAGGCATACTATAGGGGTGCCCAGCCGAATTCACTGCTTGCTGAGGCGGCTAGTTCGGGCCGTGACATGTTATCACGAGCACCATGCTGATTAGAAACCTAGGTTTATTTTATCTACATATCTTGTGAGACATGATGTCTCAGGATGTAACAAAAACATACATTTATTTTTTGACATTATGATGCACAAATTTGCAAACATGCAATATAGATATATACATCTATTTCCCTACAAGGATCTTTTACATATGATGATGTTTTTAAAAATGATGCAAATGTTTATCTAATACAATGTTAGCCACTGTATCAGTTAACGTGTTCATTCTTCTAGGAATATGTTGATAAGTAATAAAATCAAAATGTCTTTCCAACAAACGAATACGTAAATAAAATCTCAGAATGTGCGGATTTCTAACTGAATAATGATTATTAAGTTGTAGAACAACAAGCTGTGAATCTAGATTTACAAGCAATGCGTGTATGTCAAGGTTGATTTCCTCAGTTAATAGCTCAATGACAGCACTATATTTAGTGAAAATTTTTGTAGTTCATCCTAGAAAAATACCTTTCAGATCTATCAACTCACCAGCAAGATCATAAATTACCCAGGCTGCCGAAGACAAATTCTTGGTACTACGGGAAGCACCATCTGCGAAACCAACATAAGGGGTAATAGACATCTGCACAATAAGAAAGATCTAATAAGCAAGAAAAAACTCACAAAGCACACCAAACCCAAAATCATGTACAAAAATGAAAACAAAACCTATGTACACCTATTACGCATGAATAACTCACGCATAATATTTTTTGAGATACAACCCATTTCTGGGTTGTTCAAGAGGATGACCTTTGTATTTAGTTAGCTCATAGGCCCCATTCTGAAACACATGTTTGATGATGTAGGGCCCATGCCACATAGGTTGAAATTTTCCTGCCCCCAGCTTATCACGAGCTTGGTCATATAGGAGGAAAAGATCTCCTTCAATGAAAGAAGGAGGGGAAACTGATTGATCAAAATGAGCTTTGACCCACTTTTTTTGTGCTTTGATAACAAGAGTAGCAAAGCGGAGGGTTTCATCCAGCCTTTCTAAATAAAGGAGACAGTCTTCTTCTGGTGAAGTATTCGGCAGTAATTCAATAGCCAACTTCAGTGAAGGTATTTCACATTCAATTGGGAGAGTAGCTTTCAAGCCATAAACCAATTGGAAAGGAGTGAACCCGGTTGCGTTTTTCACTGAGGTTCGGTATGCCCAAAGAGCCGAAAATAACATGAGATGCCAATTTGATTTTTGGATCCCAATTTTACGCTAAAGCATTGTGATAAGAACTTTTTTCACAGCTGCAACCTGCCCATTGGCTTGAGGGTAGTACGGCGTTGAGCTGTCGTGACGCAGACCCAACTTAGAAGTCAACTCCGCCACCATATAATGCCAAAAATGGGAACCATGATCGGTAATGATGGCTTGAGGGACACCAAACCTAGCAATAATGTGATTGAATATGAACTGAGTAGTTTTCTTACCGTCAGCGGCAAGTGTAGGCATTGCTTTAGCCCATTTGGTGAAGTAGTCCACGACTACGATGATATAAGCACGCCCCCTGGCCGAGTGAGGGTTACACATCATAAAATTGATACCCAACTTTGCAAAGGGACCAACGGTAATGACAGTGTGAAGAGGAACCGATGGCGCACACATCTTGCGTTGATAAATTTGGCAATCATGGAATTTACGAATTGCGACAATATAGTCTTTTAAAATGGAAGGCCAAAAATAACCAGCATGAAGAATATTCTGTGTAGTAGCATAACCACACATGTGACCACTAAAAGCGCCACTATGACAATCATTCAGATCTTTCTCAGCTTCCTCGAGGGTCAAACATCGTCGGAATATGGAATCGACTCCAATACAATAGAGAGTATCTCCAACTATACGATAATGTTGCGACTGATGGCGGATGCATCGACGAGCATCCTTCATCAAATCAGATCTAAAATATGAAGTTTGGAGATAGAAGATGATATAACAATACCAAGGATCGAGGGTGCTAATAAAGAAAAGCGAATCGTCTAGAATGAAGTCCTCATAACAAGTAGGAGTGGAGTCGGAAGGGAGAGAACAACATAAATCAGCAAAGACCAATGATTTCTTAGATTTTACAGCAGTAAATTCCAAATCAAACTTTTGGAGGGTGACAATCCACTTCGAGTGTTTTCCCCCCAAAAATTGTCGAGACAATATGTAGGTCATGGGGTTACATTCAGAAATCACAGTCACTGTACCCAAAATAATATAATGACGAAAACGTTTAACTAATTGAACAGCGGCCAACACTAACTTCTCGACATGAGCATAACACGTTTCAGGGTCGAGAAGGTTACGAGACAAGTAATAAATAACATGCTCATGACCGTCATCATCGTCTTGTACCAAAACTATGGCAATCGTGTTGAAAGTGGCAACCAAATAAAGCTGAAAAAATCACGATGATAATCTAGAGGGCGCAGGAGAGGAGCATTGACCAACAATGTTTTCAATGCATCAAAATATTTCTAAGCGATCTCATCCTAGTAAAAAGGAATGCCTCGCTTTAACAAACGTGTGAATCCCTTAGCTACTTCGGCATAGTTAGGTATAAAACGACGAAGAAAATTAACTTTCCCTTGTAAACTCTGCAACTGATGCAATGAGGATGGAGAGGGGAGATTGATAATAGCCTCGACCTTGAGAGGATCCAGGCGAGTTCCGTCTTTGGAAACGATAAACCATAAGAGTCTACTGTAATCAACGCAAAAGACACACTTGTGTGGATTAAGTCGAACGTTATAGTGTCTACAATGAAGAAAATTTTGACGAAGATGGTCAGGATGATCTCTGTGCTTAGTTGAATGAGCCAGAAGGTCATCCAAATAAGGTTGAACGATGTGACGAATATCATGAAAGGCATAAGACATCGCACGCTGAAATATAGCCACGACATTCTTCAAACCAAAGGGAAGCTTCTTATATGAAAAGGTACCCCAAGGATAGATGAAAGAAGTCTTGTGTTGATCAGTCGGGAGAATATTTATCTGATTATAACTTGAAAAACTATCCATAAGGGAAAAAATCTCACTCTTGGCACAGTTGTCAATGATTTGATTGATGAAAGGAGTAGGATAATTATCCTTAGGACAAGCTCGAATGATATCATGATAGTCAACACAGACATGAATAGTTCCTTAATTCTTATCTACAGGAACAATATTAGAAACCCATTCTGTCAAGGGAATTGGATAAATGAAACCAACTTTGAGAGGATTTTCCATTTCGGCCTTAATGGTAGCAGCTTTCCTAGGATGTACCGGATGAAGACACTGACGAACAGGTTTCGAACCGGGGTAAGTAGGAATCTCATGTACCACAATATTAGGATCAATATTAGGCATTTCTTCGTAGGACCATGCAAATACATCACAGAATTCACGAAAAAGGCTAGTATAGACTTGCACTTCATCCAAAGAACAAGTAACCCCAATATGGATGTTCTTGATGATTCCCGGTTTAATGGAAATGTTGATAGGCATCGGCTGAGTGATGTTACTCAAGTTACCTTCCAAAAAAACCTCATGGACCTGAATAGGTGTTTGAAGCAGAGGATAAGGAACCTGAGAGGTAGAATGCCCAAGATAGGTAGACATGGCCCCGAGGCTTGGTAGAAACGAGGAATGATGATGACCATCATCCCACGATAGATCATCGAGAGACAAGGTTTCCACGATATCCTCATTGGAAGGAAACACTTCTTTCAAAGGATCCGGTGAATCAAAATCACCAAGCCAAGGGGATCAAGAATAGATGTGAAGAGTTACTCTTGAAGGAGCAGAATCATGATCAGAATTTGATGCAACAATGAGTTCACAATAATCAATTTCAATCGGGCTCAAAGGAATCAAATCGCTGAATGAATCGATCTGTTCAACAGAAGGGATAACCCAGGGGTCATCGGTTCGAGAAATCATGTTGACTTGAACAGTATTTGGTGGTGGAAGAGGGAAAACACCCATGAGGGCAGTATCCTTGAAAAGGCATGGCCCTACACTCTCGTAAGGAGTAGGAATCTTATCCACGTACGAAACGTTGTTCTCGGAAGAAGAAGTGAAAAAAGATAATTGATAAATAGTTATAATCTTTACAGTTATAAGTGAACGGGATGCATAACATGGCATGAGTCCAACTGCGTTTGAGGAGAATATTATAATTGATTTTTGCATCAATGACTTCGACCTCGACATTGACATTCTAACGTGATCGGCAAACTAGCGAGAACACCAAGAGGTTTAGATTATCTTCCATAAAATGCTTGAAGGGTATTGGGTGATGAAGTAAGTGCTAGAGAACCAATGGCTTCCCAACAAGTAGATGACATAACACAGGAAGATGCACCCTCGTCCACGACAGCGCGGTGAATATTTAAACCATTAATACCAACTTGAATGATGAGCGCAATTTGGTGTGGGAGTCACGAGATGAAATTCTCTAAATCGAAAGTGAGCAAGCTAGTATTGGTAGGATCAATCCCACCTATCACAGATAGCAAAGCTTTATGTTGCAAAGGACAACTTTGAAGTACTTCTAATGCAGACATTGCGGACGGCGCCTGAGCCAAATCTTTAACAATGATGTAATACTGAGCGGCACGAGCGTTGGGATTGTACGAAGACTTATGGAGCACACCTTTGGAAGGTGGTTGCACACTTGATTCAGTGCTAGGCCATTCAATCTCAAGAGGACCAGATGTAATGTCCCAAATGGGGAAATTTCTGCTCCATCGGGAACATCTTAGATGTTCCTATGTTTTTCCTCCTACGGGAGTATTAAAAATCAACACTGAACTATTTCAGAGATTGATTACAGGGGAATTTACTGGATATTTCACCTTCACAAGGAAGGATGAGATCCAGAGGCTACCTGGCCCACTAGCAGTCTCTACCAATAGAACTTGTCGAAGGCTAATAATTCCCTTCAAGGAATTTCTGCACCAGCTGTCCATGAGGACGCTGTAGAAGGAAGCCCATGTGAAAATAAGGCAATCCAATGCTGGGATGCCTTGAAACATATCTGATACCAACTCCCTGCAGAATATAAGCTTAAAGAAATAACCCTAAGGGGGTTATTCAGATCTCCCACCAACATGTATACCGAAACAATGCTCAATAAGGGAATCTTCAGCAGCATTAAAAATCCAACATGTACAACAGTGAAATAATACATCATATAATGTCAGAAGAGTAAAAATCTGATATATAATATGCAGTAGAAAATGTAATACAAATTCCTTGAGGAAAATTCCTCTCAAGGTGAGCTCAACCCAGCCTCAAAGGGAAATGTACATGCAATGAAGAAACACACTGCTACATAAATCCAGCTACTCTCTAACTGCGCAGTCTATGAGGGAAAATTACTGCAGACTAATATATATAAGATGATATGACAATATAGCTCAAATAAAGAAGGGGGAGCAATATATCATCCCAGAAAACATTATTACTTCAACCCTCCAAGGGATTGGATAAAATACATAAAATAGTAAAATGTCGGAGTTGCAGTGTAGCTGCTGCAACTCAATAATAATACAAGAAAGGAGAAGGAAGTGGATGCTTCCATAAACAATGAAACCTCCTCCAATGATCTCCAGAATGAAGGGGCTGATCCCCTCACTGAAAATTGCACTCACTAGTGCACAAAATGAAACCCTTGTGCAAGCCACCTCTGAAAATAATGATGTATGGGAAGGAGACTGCACTGGGCATGAGAGAAAACATATGGCCTGATGCCAGATCTGCAATATGAGCTCCAGAAATCTCCTTTGATGATCTCCTAGAGGAAGAGATGGCTTCTCCTCTACAGAACAACTCCGGAAGTGAGATGGTGATGGTTCCTCACTGCAACACCAGAAACTCCAGCGTTCTCTTGCTGCAAGAATAACACAGTAGCTATAGATGAATAATTTGGCCTCAAGCCATGATGTGAGGAAGATGAAGAACAATCTCTCCATGGCCTCCCATGGAAGAGAAGGGCATTCCTAAACAGGAATCCCTCTTGTGCTAAACATCAACAAGTTGAAGAGAGCTTCAACTTCGAATTCTATCTCCAAAACTAATCTCCACAATGCTTTCCTTCATCTTTTATGCAATGTGTTCATGGACCCCACTCACATTAGGGTTTCTCTCTCATTTCAAATTTCCCTCCTTTCCAACTACGCAATCTTCTTGTGCAAGCTTCCCCTCTTGGGTATGTTGTTGACTTTAGTAAACCATGGTTTAGCTCACTTGCTTTTGGCCCCTTTTCACACTTAGGCTGCTATCTTAGCCACTTAAGTGACTTTTTGCACCTTAGGAGTGTTTATTTAGATGCTACATGGGCTCCCTTACCCATTTTATTTCCTTTTATTAAAATAAAAGCAAGATGAATGTCCCAAATAATTTATTGCAAAATTTGGGACATTACACCAGAAATAGGAGGGGGAGGAGGACCATCAGCGATATCTTTCCCCATTGCCTGACATGAACCAGAATAATCTTTCGATCAAGTAGTAATATAAACGGGTGCAGAACCGTTCATCGTGAATACTTGCGAACCATATGGAGTAGAGGACTGAGGATGCTCTACCATCTGAGTCTGTTGAGGGAAGGGTTCTTTAAGAATAGCCAGGGCTCCTTGGGTGCCTTTGAGCAATCGACTCACTTCAGACCATCGAGGACAGTATTTGGTGAAGTTCTCATCATCACAAATCAAACAAGGATACTTCAGTTTACGTTGAGAACGAGGTTTTGGATAATCCTCTTTCGGGGTATTGGTTTTAGCTTTAGTTTTACCCTTCTTCTTACCTTTGGAAGTGTTATCTGTAGGATTGGCCTGAACATCATTCACTTCTGCGGGTGTACCAGAATTTGAATTTGACTGAGAAGCTACATTATTGGAAAAATTAGACTTCTACTTCCCAGAGTTGGATGAAGGAGACTTTTGAGAAGTCTGTGATACATAACCAATAATACCATCAACGGATGGAGTCGCTGGCGGTTTAGAGGTTCTGGGTCGAGGAGCATTAGGCAAGATATCGTACAATGCACCAGACTGAGAATAAATGAGATCAAGGTACAGGGCATAAGAAATGGCTTGTTCCTTGGTTACACATGCCCCCATTGTTATGTCTTTGGCAATCTGATTGACAAAGAAGGTTGTGAACCAATGAGTTAGAAGCTAATCAGGTATCTCAAATTTTATCATGTGACGACGACGCTGCCACTCATGAATATGATCTGAGATATGAGTAGCTCGGTCCTATTTCAATGAAGTGAGGAGGTGCATCCCGGTCTCATAGAGGATAGGTAACTGAAAATGTGTAAGGAATGCCATGGCCAAAGAATTGAAATCTTGGAAAACTCCACGAGACAGCTCAATGTACCACTTTGCAGCGGCACGAATAAGATTTCGCTAGAAAAGATGAAGACGAATAGAATCGTCTACCCAAGAATTAGAAGAACACCACAAATGGTAAGTCATCACATGCGTTTGGGGATCTTCACCAGGTTTACCCTCAAATTTAGGACAATCACCAAGAATCTTGGTCAGAACCAGAGGCCAATATGGATTATGAAGAATAGGATCATTTGTCAACTTCGACACATTGGGTAATTCCAACGTAGTAAGAAATGGTAATTGAGTGTTAAAATACATCGAAGGTCTTTGATAAGGACCTGCCTATACATTCCACCCAGTTCAAACAAGATTTGGTCCCCATACATTCTGTTCTGAATAATTCAGATCATAGGGATTAAAAACGGGATAATTCGGTTGATATTGGGATTGAGGACTAAGATATTGAGTCGAACAAGACCACTGAGGTCCTTGCTGAGTAGCATAAGGATTTTGCTGCGGAATGTAAACATGAATTTGAGGTTGCTGATACACAGTTTGATATTAAGGTTGCTAGTATACCAGTTGATATTGAGGTTACTGGTACACCGGTTGATTTTGAGGGTAAGGAATCTGGGGTGCACTATATACTGGTTGATTTTGAGGGTACAAAATCTGGGGTGCGTTGTATACCGGTTGATGTGAAGATTGAGGGTAATAAGCACCCTACGTTTATGTAGGTTGACCTTGTGGAACAGGTTGAGCGGGCTATTGGACAGGGTAAATAGGTAAAACTGGCTATGGAATCGAAGGAATCTGCTGGTGGGCAGGTTGTAACAGCTGCTGAGCTGGTTGAACCGGTTGTTGAAATGGTTGTTGAGGGCCACCAGGTTGACGTTGTGGAAAAGGTTGGCCTGATGTTTGAGATGGTCCAGGATGTCCCTGATGACCAGGTTGACCAAGAGAAGGACCATAAGATGGTCCTTGCGAGGGATAAACTTGCCCCCTAGGACCGAAAGATGATCCGGGTTGAACCAGAGGTTGACCTGAGAGACCAGAGGGTTGTCCATGTTGGACCAAAGGTTTTCCTTGTAAATGTTGGCCTTGTAGACCATATGGTTGTCCCTATGGACCAAAAGCAGGTCCCTGCTGAGTGGAAGGTTGTCCCTAAGAGGGTTGTCCTTGTAAGCCAGAGGGTTGCATAGGAAAAGTAGGTCCCAAACGAGTAACAGATTGATAAGGATCATAACCGGCCTGATAAGGATCATAAACGACCTGATAAGGATCTATAGGAGGCATGTAACTAGGATTCCCACAGTCATCATAATGATGTGAATATTCATATATGGGAGTACCAATAGCATCATAGTGATGATTTCTAGGAGGTGGAGGTCGTTGAGAACCCTGAGAATTCTGTTGTTGAAAAACCAATAGATATTCTTCAAAATTAAGACCGCCAGGAATCACAGGAGTAGTGGAAACTGAACTAGAAGCCACACAGACTGTAGGTTGGACTGGAATATATGTAACAGTAACCGACGGATCGGATGCCGAGGGTAACAGTATTGATGAATATTGGACTGAACTCTGAGGAGGAGTTACAGTGTTGGATTGTGCAATGGATGCAACACCAGACATAAACTGACTCAGATACCTATAGCTAGCTGGAAGTGACACCAAAGGCAAAGAATATTGGACAGAGGCATAAGAATGATCTTCAGGAAAGATTTGATATTCTCCCGTGGATACAAGCATTCCTTCACTTCCAATAGAACTATAGGAATCCATATCTGAGTCTCCTGTAAGATCTTCGAAAAGACTACGAGGACTAGGAGGTACCACAGTAGCAGCAAAAGGTGATCCAGACATAAGAGGAGGAAATTCCCCTTCATCCCCAAAACTGAACCAAGAACTTGAAGGAGGCCAATTGAATTCAACTGGTTCGTCAAGTGGAGACCGAATATCAAGGGGCTGGATAGACGGGAGAATAGGCCGTGAGAAATCAACATACCTAGTGGATTGAGGAGTTTCGAAAGAAGCGTCAAGAAAATAACTACCACTAGGAGGTAGTGAAGACGACGAAACTGGATGTTCTGCCACTTTGACCGTAGATCAGAACAGGAAGGAAAATAGATAACCAATTGACAGTGCCAAAATAAAGAGCCAAGAAAATCAATCAGACCAAGTAACAAACTTTAATGGGTGTGTAATTGTAGGTGATTAACTTTATAACATTGAAACCAAAAATTTTTGTTTCATGTTTTAAGAGTCAAGAAATAGACAAAAGATGACTCTAGTCACTTTCAATTTGAAACGAGTGTGAAAGGACAAGTTCTCGATGATATTTTACTTATTTAAAGAGTCACGAAAAGATCGAAACTACTACTCAGGTATTCTAAGAAAGAGGGTATACCAGGTTTCCATGAATTTCCATATACACCTTGGTGATCAAATGAAACAGAAATGACCAAGGACTTGACGTACATGCAGGTAGTCTCCCCGAATGCTATGTTTGGTGTATCACGGTTACAAGGTGGCAGAATCGACTTCCTATGGATAAAGGATTGCAACCTAGAGGGGTCTCCCTTTATATACGTGACGGTATGGGGAGTGTTAGTATGAATCCTTTGTCAAAGTGTACGAAAAAGGACCACTTTAGCTACGCATAACTAATAGCCCTAACAACAAAAGTGGTTGCCAATATCTTCAGATCTGCGATTAGTTAGACAAGAAAATAGCTGCAAAATACCAGATCTATGTATGGAAAGACATTAAGCAGTAAAAACAAGGGTTTACTCCATATACCAATAGACAAGACAAGAACAATTTTTGAAAGAATTTTTGTATTAATGGGGCACCTGGGAGGAAAACTAGAAGGAGTATCCAATTCCCCTCAGTGGGATGGGTTCTTGGAAGTCCTCAGCACTTCAGATCTAAGATTTCTCTCTCTAGTTGATGTAGAAAACCCAATGCAAAGAGTAGAGCTCAATGGGAGAAAATGATGGAGATATGTGACCAAGTGTATAGATCCAGAGTGATCTAATAGGCAACAAAAGGTGAAGAATGGTAGGAAAAAACCCTCTTATTTATAACAAAATATTGGGTCATTCTAGATCTTGGTGCATGGGTTAACCAGATCTAGATCCACTTTCTATGGAATATTTAATTATATTTGTTGGAGGGAAAAGGTATTTGACTTGGGTCAAATCCCTTAATTTGTCAAAAATAAATAAATAAATGATTTATTTATCTTTTTAAGGAAGCGGTTAAAAGATAATCAAATAAATAATGATTTATTTAATTATTTAAGGAGGTGGTTGAAAGATAATTAAATAAATAGTGATTTATTTAGTTATTTGTGGGTGATTTGGTCATATTTAACAAGGAATATCATCTAAATAAGGTTTAAATGATTATTCCTAGAAAATAATAAGATAAATAAAGGTTTATCTAATTAATTTCTTTGATTTTGGGTTAAACATGACTGGGAATAATAATTAAATTATGGTTTAATTAATTATTCCATGAGGAAAATCAAACAAATATGGGTTTGTTTAATATTTCCTTTTGGGGTTTTCTGTTTTAACATAGTGAAAGCGGTTTTACTTGGGGTAAAACTGGTCTTACATGGTGTACTTGGGTCCATCTAATGATAATAAGTTAGATGACCAAAAAATGGTGTAACAGATTGCCCCCCAGCGTGCGAGTGTCGGGAGCAAATCGTATGACCGAAGTACGTTGTAAGAACACAATCACTAGACAACAAAAGGGATGTCAGAGAGAGAAATGTGAGGTAGATAGTGTGTTGAAGGACTAGACCCTGAGGAGACGAGACTCGCAGGTGCAACAAGTCTCTTTTTATGAGAGGGTACCTGTGTTGAAGGCGGCGGGGGAGGCATACCTATGCCCGCTGAGACAAAGTACAAAAGAATAGTGTGTCCGGTAAACAAGGGACCAAACCATAAAGTACAGCTGACGTAATCATGAGCCAGATAAAAATACAATGAGGAATCCCACATACATGCTGTGCCTGGGATAACAGCCAGGACTTGTACAATAATATCTGAGTACATGAGATAAAAATACAACCCAAATGCCCCCTGTAAATGGGGAAGGGCTCACAAAATCTGACTGATACATGCAAGTCGAAGAGGCGCTGCAAGTGGCTACGACCAACATCATCAAATATCTGGAGCTGCATCGAAGGCTGCAAAGAAGAGGTCATCCGGGCATGTGGGGGGTTACCTGCAGGGCCACCCCCTCATGAGGGTTGAGACAGCGCACACACACCCGGGAATCATCAAGAGCTGTTGCTGGATCACTGGACCATCAAGTATACGAATCTCGATCATGCTGAAAGGAGCTGGAGAAACAATCAAGTCAAAGGGAAATGAGAGATCCCTTGGCCTGATCCGAGGCACCGAACAAGAGTGGAAGCTGGAACCAAGGTACACCGCCCTCTAGACCTGGCTTCTGGAATGAATGAGCTGATGTCGACAGAAGGAGGTCCGCCATAGGTGAGGTAATGAGAGGCCCTCAACTAAGGCACGATAGAAAAGAGTAGAGCGATGGAAAGACTGACACTAATGATGATAGTGAAGTGGAAAGGACTGAGTAGCTAATGGATGACTTCCCTTGCTAGAGCATAAAGGGCATGAATGACATGGCAGCGACTGACACAACATCATCAGGGATGGGGGACAGTGGAACTGAAGGTCATAATGTGTGACACAAGAGAGAGACCAATCAATGACGGATGGAGGGCTATAGTTGGGTACAAAGGGACTCGGTATAGACTCCATGGAGGGAATGATGACTCAACTTGGATGCTCGAAACAAGGGCGACTCGATGGTGCTACCACACAGTAAAGGCCCCAATGGGGGACCGTGGAAACATGAGTACATGATGGGAACTCATGACGAAAATCAACACGAACGAAGACAAGTAAGGAGGCAAGATGGTGCCCCAAGTACAAGTGTCGTAAGTGAGGAAATTCGATTTTAAGGAGGGGTGAAGTGACCCTTCTTGGACAAAATGTGTCCTGGTGAAGTATCAGATCACAAAAAACTAACAGATACCCATTTGAGGGCTCGGTGAGAGCTTTCCAACGGTGCAGACAGTTCGTCAAACGGGGCTACGGTGTGGTCGCAGCAGTCGAAAGAAGAAACATGGGTTCTCTTTTAATAAGGCAGTTTTCCCTCCAAAATCACTCATTTGCTATTGTTGCTGTGGTGAATGTAGAGAGGAGAGAAGGCCCTAAATCTTGCGGTGAACGTAGCGGACAAACCGACCGTTGGAATCGCGATCCGTCAGTTGCAGGTAAGAGGTCTAACTTTTCTCTTGCATTTTGATGGATTACATTTTCAGTTTAGGGCCCAGAATCCTAGAAACAGCCCCTCCTTCATCTCTACGGCCGGGTCGCACTTTTTGGGCCAAAAAGTGCGACCTGGGAAGCAGGTTTCAGGCAAAAAAGTGTGACCTGTCCCAGAAATGGGCAGAAAACTACGACCTGGGAGATGAGGGGGTTTTGGTGCTGTTTTATGGCTGGAAGTGGGGTTTTGGTGTTTGGTTATGGTTTTCCCGATCTGTAAGCTGACAAAAACGATGTGTTTGTGCAGGTATGGCAGATCTACGGGTTAATTGGAGAGAAAGAGACCTGGGGACACTACGGGCAGAGATCCAGGCGGATCAGGGTGTCCGTCGTGTACTGGCCAAGTTTGGGGTTCTCAAGTTTTTGGAGAACCCTTTGATGAGAGCAGGGGAACCTTTACTAGCCCGGATTATCAGTTACTGGGATCCAGATCAGGAGATCTTTGTAGTGCAGGGGCACAGGATCGAACTGACGGTCTAGGACGTGTACTTCCTGACTGGTCTCCCGCCACTGGGGATGGTGGGAAACACACAGCCAGTATTGCCGCGGGGGCGGCATATCATGGAGTTCGTGGAGCGTCATTGTCGACCGGGTCTCTAAGTCAAGGGGACTCGAATACCGATTGGGGATCTAGAGAGGCTAGAAACCCGTGCAGTGGCCGCAGCTGTGCTGCGTATCCTGGGCAACCAGGCGCTCCATCACATCACTGGGGGGCAGATGATGATAGTGGAAAGTGTGCTGGGTGGGACCTACTATGGGTGGGCCCAAATGATGTTGGTGTCGCTAAAGCGACAATTGTCACTATGCAGGCGGCAGGTGAACCATGATTGCTCATATGGGACTTTGTTGTGCGCCTTCTTCTTTGAGAAGATCCCGACCTTGAGGCCTCATGTACAGCTTCCAGATGGGGGCCCGAGAGAGCCCAGGATGCGCCGTTGGGGACGGCTACTGTGCAGAGGAGGAGGAGGGGCGGTCGGGCGAGTGTTTCGACCTGAGTTTTTTGCCCATTGGGATCAGATGCCATTGTACATAGACGACTATCCCTATAGTGGGATGAGATACTGTGGAGACCCGAACCTGCCACTTCCGCCTGGTCGAGTCTGGGGGCCCGATGGTAAGTGACAGATTGCTATTCTTGTATGGGCATGTTACAGTGTTTTGAATAGTAGCTAGGGTACTGATTCATGTACTGTTGGTATGCAGATATAGCACCAGTAAGGCCGGCCGGATATATGGGACGACCGGCAGCAACTGGAGCTGCAGGTCTGAGTGGGTCGAGAGCAGCGCAAAATGAGGATGCAGCCGCCCTTCTAGAGGACATCCGCCGTAGATGCGAAAGGTTGCTGACCGGAGTATCAGAGCGCGGGTGGCAGGACTTAGACGACCAGTACATAGAACCATGTATTGGTCTGCCCTCGGAATGGCGAGGGGTCATGCGGCGCATGGCGATGGCTGGTCAGGGGATTCGTGATCTACAGGCTGCAGGGGCAGAGCTATTGGCTCGGGATCCGCCAGATAGTGATTAGGTGTGGGGCAGGTGGTGCCCCCTAGTATGTATGTAGGGGCAAGTGGTGCCCCCAGTTTTGTAACATGCTATGGGCATGTCGTATGTATCAGAGTAGATGGACTCTAAACACATGTTTTTGCGACACATATTATGGATATGCATCGTTTTTTAAATGATAATGAATGTTATTGTCTTGTATGAAATGCGTGTGATAAATGCCAATCTAGAACATGGTTTGCAATACTATCTACATAGTGATTCTGTTCTCGAGGTACATGGTTGAAAGTTATGGTTTCAAAGGCACGTATCAAGAGTTTCACTTGTAAATAGCATCTGAACAGCACAGGGTTATGCACACGATAAACACCATTTAATTGCATTACAAGAAGTATGGAATGCAACGAACGTGCAGATGGAGGATGCGATGAAAGAGGGCATCGACTAAGAGACCATGCACTGCATCATATTCGGCCTGATTGTTGGTGGCAGAACCAATGCAAACCCCGTTAGAGAGAACAAGGGCATGCAAGGGGGTGAAGATGGCCCAACCTGCCAAGGCTAGATTCTGGGAGTAACGACTTGCACCATCGGCGTAACCGATAAAGGGTGTGGAAGGGGGGTCCTTCGGAATGGTGTTACAAGACAACAAATGAGGGGAGGAGAGGCAATGACGGCAGTGTGAGTGCACAGAAGTCATCGGGTGGCAACTGCGGGAGGGAGTGCAAGGAGCAGGATGACTGTGACTCATATACAACCTGGAGGGTGGTATACGAGGGCTATCAGAAGTATGGAGAGGACTCGGGCTGCGGAGGTCAACAGAGACACGGGTGGAGTGATCTCGCGTATGGGTAGAAAAGGGGTGGTTAGGTGACACAACAGGGGAGGATGCAGGGGGGCTAGGCTCCAAGTGTCTCGCAGAGGAGGATAGGTAAAGAATGGTTACAGTAGACTCCGTCATCTGAACATCAGGGGGGGGAATGTCGATGGGAGCGGGGGGATCCTCAGGCTGACCTGAAACATACTGCGCAAGGATGGGAGAGGCGGATTGATTTTGTTCAACCTCATACTCTCGGACCACCTCTAAAGAGGCGCGGTAATGCGTCAAGTGGGGACAATGGTGGGAGTAATGGCCATGAACGCCGCACAAAGCGCAGGGCTTGTTGGTGCGGAGAGTCTTGGGGTTCTTGGTTACGGATGAAGAAGGAATGGAGGCTTCAGGGACCGTAGACTCGGGGAACGCGAATTTAACCATGGGCTGAATACGGGGCAACTCGGGACAAGCATGGGTGGCATGACCGGTGACATCACATAAGGCACAGGGCTTTGTGGGCGGAGGAGGGGCCGGGTCAGTCGTGGTGGTCTTATCTTTAGGTGCCCCCTTGCGGGCTTTGCCTTTCTTCTCGGGAGCCGTCACGACAGGAGAAGGGTCCTGTGGAGGTGCTGGGGGCACAGTGGCAACGGAGGAAGCGAGGGGGACCGGTTGAACTGGTGTCAAAGCTATGTAGGGTTTGGGGTGACCAAGAGGGGTGGCGGTTGGGGGATCGAGGTACCAGACCGGTATGCCCAAGGTCAGGTTAGGGAGAGAGAGGGTCGCCATGACGGGGATAGAATATACTCCAGGAGGGAGAGCCAAGAAAGGGATCTGCCCAGCAGGGTAATTACCAGGAGGGACGGCTTCGAGATGGTTAAGGCCAGGAGGAACCGTTCCAGGAGGATAAAGGGGTTCAGGGATACCAGCTGTAGGGGTAGGGCCAGAAGGAGGAGGTCCGGCTGGCTGAGATGAATGGCTAGGAGCGGGTTGCGGAGGGCGAGGGGGAGGTTGCTGACTAGCCGAGGCAGGCCGCTTACAGGCAGCCTGGGACGATTGCATCATGCAAACATTCGAAGAGCTGGGATCGGTGATAGGAGGGGGGGGGGAAGGTTAGGGAAAGTTCCAAGCAGGGAGGAATCTTTGTAAAAGTCGGGGGAGACACTGGTCAAGGAATCGACGGTTTTCTTGTTGGCTACAGAAGAGATGGTTGTCTCAGGGGAGGTCTGAGATTTTGGCTCATGATATGTCAACTGGTCAATGGTGACTATCTTTCCATTATGGGGGGAAGACATCTTGCAGAAGACCGCGGATGGGACAACAGACATAGCATAGGTGTAGCTTCGCCCCAATAGAATGTTGTAATCTAGCGGGGCGTCGATGACTTCGACGTCAACGCAAAGAGTCTTACCGGTGAGGGTGATAGGACAATTATGAAACAGGCCAATGGGCTGGGAGGCATGACCGTCCCATGCTCTAAGGGTGATTGTGGAAGGGGCCAGCTCAGGGGATCCGAGTTGCTTCCAAACCGAAGCGGACATCACGCAGGTGGATGCCTCCTCATCAATGATACACCGGGACACGTTGGCGTTCCGGATTTTGACTGGGATCTGGAAGGCGACGGAAGGAGGGAGAGGGAGGATGGTTCGATTGAGTGGCATCGAAAACAATCATTTGGTCGTCGGCGGGATCTACGGCGCCCACGGCGGATAGTAGAGCCTTCTTTTGGGAAGGGCATGTTTGGAGGAGTTCCGGTGTGGAAATGGCGGCGGGGAGATTGCGCCAAATCATCTACTATGCTATACGAATGGGCGACTCGGCCAGAGACAACGTTTCGACGTAGTGGGCCCTTAGGTATCTTGGTATGAACCTCGACTTTTGGTTGAGGGATGTATGAGGTCCATTGGGTGACGAAAGAGGCTGCGGGAGAACTTTGAAGAAGGAGGTTCGGGAGCGAGACGGAGCGGGGAGGCTTGGAGTATTTGGCGAGGCCCAGGAGGTTTGAAGGTGAAGATCGACGAACGGGTTAGGATCGAGTGCATCATAAGGATACGTAATCGGAAGGGAACCCGGAAAGGGAAGGGGTGGCTACCTGGCTATCGGGCGGTTGGGTAGCCATGAATCCATGGCTGAGGAAAGGATCGATGGCTCTGACTGGTTGGGTAGTGGCCACATTAGGAGGAGCATAAGGGAAGGCGTGTTGTCCACGCGATGTGAACGAGACTCCCACATACGCATACGGGGTAATAGGGGACAATCGTGGGTGTAATGACCATAAACACCGCAACACGAACACGGCTTACTTGTGCGAAGCGGCTTGTACGGCTTGGGCGGTGCTGTTGCTGGTTAGCGTGTTAGGGTCCATACCGAGTTGGGTCCACGGGTACCGGGGGCTGATTGGTTTGGATTGCCTCTCCGCCTTCTTTGAAAGAGAGGATAAGTGTCTTCTTTGTGCAAATACTTGCCTTGGAGGGCGCTAGGTCTTGGTCTTTGGGGGTTGAGGAGGCAAGGGAGGAGGAAGAACCTGCATGTTGGAGGAGGTTTGGTGCACCGGTTGCGAATAAGGGTAATGGGTAGGTTGGGCAACATTGAGGTAAGCGGGAGGTTGGGCAAAGGAGGGAGAGGCATGTAGTATCCCTGGATACATGCTACGGGAGGGGGGAGAGTCTTGGAGGAGGGCGGCCTCACGGGGAGACCATAGCCCATAGGAGGTTGAGCGTATGGATGGGAAAGGGCTCAGCGATGCGGTCGGCGGATCGAGATGCCCCCGAGGCATTAGCGCCACCGGGCTTTGGGGAGGTCGGGAAGAACGGTATAAACATAGCAGTTGGCGTGGAGCGGGTCATATTTCAAGGCTATTTGGAGGCGGCTTCTTCGGTTTGAGAAAAATGAGAGAAGCTTATCTTTGCCAATGGGAGCGGGAAGGGTGCGAAGGAACCGTCCATGTAAACCCAATCTTCGAAGGGAGGGGCTTGACCGCTTCGTCTTCTTCGCCGTTCCGGAACATGGGCGGAAAAGGGATGTTGAAGAGGATTGCTTGAAGGAAGTCAAGAGCTCCATGCCGATGTCGTATCGGAGAGGGAGCTGGAAGTACGACAAAAAGGTTTGGGCAAGAGTCTCAAAATTGGTATAGGTAGGAGTGGCTTGTTCGACATACCATTTAGAAGCTTCGCCGGTGAGCGTGCGTTGGAATAGCGACGAATGGAGTCATCGGTAATGGAATTGGAGGAACACCACATGTGGAAAGATCGAACATGATTGGTTCCGGATCTTCACATTAAGGCCCTCAAACTTAGGGATGTCGAGGAGCTTGGTTGGCATAGCGGACGATTAGCATTGTGGTGAATGGGGTCATTGATCGGCGATGGAAATCGGGGAGGGTCGAGGGCACCGCAATGTACGGCGGCACGGGGGTGGCGGGGTAGTTCTGTGGCAATTCCGCTGTGGTAGGGCCGGCATTAGGAACCGGGAAGAGCCGTAGCGTTAGGCCTGGACCGGACTGTAGTGAAGGTGACGGGGGGGGGAGAACCGGGGAGGAGAAGGAGGGACCGTCTGAATCGGGGGAGGAAGGGAGTCGGAGTGCGGAATCAAGGTGGACGCTTGACGACGGCGGGCGGGCTTCGAGTCGATCCGCCGGAAGCGAGGATGAAGAGCCAAGGGGTCTCGGGAAAGGCGCCTTGGGGGCGCGGTGATGGCCGGGAAGAAGGAAACGAAACGCGAGGGCGAAGGGATAGAATCGAGCGTGTCGAGGGCGAGATAAGGTGCGGTGACAATTGATTTTAGAGAGTCTTTTTCCGGGCGATGTTAACCGAGAGGCGCTTCTTCACTTAGGGTAGGTGTGTGGTGTGCGTTAATTTTAATTTTTAAGCCACTTTTCGTTTTGAGAGCAAGAAAAAGTGTGTTGCGTAGCTGAAAAGAAATGTCATAATAAACATCGCCTAGATTAACTGAAAAATAGGGAACATTTAACGACTAACTATGCATCAATCCTAACCCAACGAGCGGGTCTCTCAAAACTACTCTAAAAGAGGGCAAAAATCTAGTCAAAAACACACATAAAAAAAGGTCAATAGATCTAGAATTAAGAAAAGGACGGATCCCAAGTAGAGGATAAGGCTATTTGAAAAAGAGGTGCGAGATCACGGCCAAGAGAGCAGAGGCAAGGTGGCTAGAAAAAAGGAAGAAATCCTTAAAAACAAGGGGCAAGGGAGGCCTAGAAAGTAGGTCCAAACAAAACAACGAGGAGGTGATTTGAAAGGAAGAAAGGCGTTCAAGGATGCTAAAGGAGGGTAATAGCAGATGTGGAAAAAGGAAGAAAGTTAAACCTACGAAAAACGGACGAGTTTGACTTGACTTAAAACTCTTCCACAAAAATTGGAGGGTACTAAAGCCTGGGGGCTGGGTTCCACTTAGATGGTAAAAAACGAGATCAGAACTTGGTCAAAACGAGGCTAAGACGGTGGGACACGGCCGAGAAGTTGCCGCAAAACCCGAAAATTGCGGAAAAATTGAAAAAATGGCGAGGTCGCGATTTCGACTTTGATTTCGGTGCGGTGCGGCTCGGGCGGGGTACGGCCGGGAGGTCTAGGTCGCGAGGTTTAGGGCAAAAAGTGCGACCCCCGTTAGGTTGTCTCGGCGGCGATTTTTTCGAGAAGAGTTCTTAGTGTCGATTGCGTGGTGTCGCTTACCTGTATGAAATAGGGCCAAAAACACACGGAAGTTAGAAATTTTAATGTTTTAGGGTTTTATGTAGAGAAAAAACAACATAAAAATAGGAAAAAATAAACGGTGAAAAGAAACCCTAGGGTCTGAAGTGGTGGATATGCGAGAATATAAAAAACGACGGCGGTCATAATTTAAAACTAGTGTGGAGTCGCCATTTGTTAGTATGAATCCTTTGTCGAGTGTACGAAAAAGGACCGCAGCTACGCATAACTAATAGCCCTAACAACAAAGAGAGGTACACTTAATATCTTCAGATTTGCGGTTAGTTAGACAAAAACAAATGAGATCTATGTATGGAAAGACATTAGCGAGTAAAAACGGGGGTTTGCTCCATATACCAATAAGACGAGAGACG
Source organism: Pinus albicaulis (assembly GCA_034641835.2). NCBI lineage: Eukaryota > Viridiplantae > Streptophyta > Pinopsida > Pinales > Pinaceae > Pinus > Pinus albicaulis. The sequence continues at coordinate 1,232,711,294 of CM076577.1, forward strand.
AGAACAATTTTTGAAGAATTTTTTTGTATTAATGGGGCTTTTGTGAGGAAAACCCCGAGAAGGGTATCCAATTACCTCGGTGGGATGGGTTCTTGGAATTCCTCGGCCCACTTGAATCTAAAGATTTCTCTTTCTAGTTGATGTAGAAACCCAATGCAAAGAGTAGAGCTCAATGGGAGCAAAATGGCGGAAAATGGTGACCAAGTGTATAGATCCCGGAGTGATCTAATAGGCAACAAAAGGTGAAGAATGGTGGGAAAAACCCTCCTAACATAACAAAATATTGGGTCATTCTAGATCTTGGTGCATGAGTTAACTTGAGATCTAGATCCACTTTTTATGGAATATTTTATTATATTTGTTGGAGGGAAAAAGGTATTGACTTGGGTCTGATGTAATTGTTAAAAATAAATAAATAAATGATTTATTTATCTTTTTTAAGGAAGTGGTTAAAAGATAATTAAATAAATAGTGATTTATTTAATTATTTGTGGGTGATTTGGTCATATTTAACAAGGAATATCATCTAAATAAGGTTTAAATGATTATTCCTAGAAAATAATAAGATAAATAAAGGTTTATCTAATTAATTTCTTTGATTTCGGGTTAAACATGGTAGGGAATAATAATTAAATTATGGTTTAATTAATTATTCCATGAAAAATCAAACAAATATGGGTTTGTTTAATATTTCCTTTTGGGGTTTCCTGTTTTAACATAGTGAAAGCAGTTTTACTTAGGGTAAAATTGGTCTTACATGGTGTACTTGGTTCCATCTAATGATAATAAGTTAGATGACCAAAAAATGGTGTAACGCAAGCAAAACCTCTAATAAGAACAAAGTTAATTAAGACTATAGGGAAATGGTTTCTTATTAGATTCATGTTGCATTGACTTAAACTATAGGGCTAATTGAGTAAGAGAATGTAGGTAAGTTCCACATGATGTTGACTCCCTTTGCATCAAAATAAGATAATAAATACTTACAACCATATATTTAGTGATACCAGTAGTCTTCATTATTTCGAAAATATTAACTAATCACAAGAGTACCAAAGGAATCTTAACAATGTTGTCACTACGGGGATATAAAATAGTCATCTATAAAAATTTCCTAGGAAATAATTTCCAAGAGTAGTCCAAATCGGGGAGGTCTTTCGCCTTGACCTTTCCAACTATTATAGTGAGCTGACATAGAAGTTGATGTTAAATATGGATTAAAATAGGGAGAAAGAAAGATGACGGAAAATACCTTCCCGGGATGACCATCTTACTGATACCCAAGAATATAGTTGAAGCTCCTCTTATTCAAGCAAATTGAATCACCTTCACTAAGGGTCCCACATCTATGAAAACCTTCATATTTACGAAAGATAGAACTCCAAAGCACATTGCGAAAGGATCTTAAAACCATTATCGGAGAATATGATAATGAGTTCGGGGAAAAGACAAAAAAACCGAGTAAATCATAGTGTAAAATTAACTTTAATACCATAGGCATGGCCACTGTTGCCGATGAGGCGTCTATAGCCTTGACACGGATGAATTTTAACCCAATGAAATATCTTTGTCCCATATCTTAGGTATATATTTAGAGTCAATTGAAATCATTTACATTTGTTTAAAAATTAATTGAAAGGCGTTTTCTGGCTTGGTAACCAGGCGACGAAAGTTCCATTCAAGAACTAATAAGAATGAATAAGTCAACTCATGATGAGACCTCTTGTCTTCCTACATTTAAACTAAAATCCATTACCCTGGCTTGGTGACCGGTAAGCGATAATCTCATTCTCGTTAGCATCCATGATCATGGTAGATTATCTCGTAATGAGACCTCTCATCCCTCAATCAATCATTTTAAAAAGAAACTCTTATTATAATTAACCTTAAATAGGTTAATTAATATGTGGGGAGGAAAATATGCTCCTTAAGAGCACGAGATGCGTGAAAGTTTTTAATTACTAATATTTATTGTTTGGTCCTTCTATAAGACTCATTTTAAATAAAACATCTCGAATGATGACCAAAATATTCCTTGAGTTGATCATGCTATGGTTCTCATGAGAGCTCATTAGGATTTTATAGGAGTCGTTTGCCATAGGAGGTTTTTCAACGATACCTTTTAATTGAAACTTGAAAATATTTCTCGAGAAAATAGCAATCGAGTGATTAGGCCAAGGTTAGGGTTATTGGGTTTATAAGTGGAAAGTATTAAGGATAACCATGATAAGTCACCTTGGTGACTCTCAGCTGGATTACCAAACAATGAAGAGGAACCAACCCATCGAGTTATAGCCACTTTACAAAATAATGAGGCATAGAGAATGAATTTCTTACGAAAAGACTCACAACAAGAGTGCATAATATTGGAAATATCAATAGTTGTGCATTAGGGAATCACGGTTTAAAGTGTTGTTGTCACAATTTTATTTCAAATGACATTTGTATTCGTTGTTCTCTACCCCAACCTAATTTAGAGAGAGGAATATCTCCTTCAAGTGTAGCGAGTACTTACGATGTAAACATGTGCGTAACATAATGCTAAATATACTCACCTTTAAGTTTTAAAGAATACAATTGAACACACTTAAATTATGAGAAACCCGGTTTCTTTAATTGAGATTGTACCAATATTTGTTGAATGATGGATAAACAACATGTCTTGACAATTGTTTGGAACCAATTTTCAATGGAGTTCACATATTCTTGGTATTGATTCATTAGTACCTAGTGGTGTCCCCTTCTCTGGTATATCATGTCGGTCTTCCTAGGACTTATGATTGTTTTCTTGAGTGAAGGCTAGATCTTGTGATAGACATGTCAAGAACTCTTCATTCTTTGTTTCTAATGGCTCTTCCTCCTCATCGAGGTCTTATCCCGAATTTATTCTTCAATTTCCTCATTAGATTGACAATTACTTTCAACAAGCTTCTCGACCTTCTTGAAGGGATGGATCATAGGTATTTTTGTTCCTTTATCACATCTAAAAATATGGATCTACTCTTGACATTTTCCGATATTTGTTCCTTGCGGGAAACGAGAGATGCAGCTACGCAAAGATCTGAAAAGCTCCTGGAGTGCATCTTTTGTCAGGGTGGTCATTCTTCTTCTGTCGGCTAAAATTTCCTATTAACACATGGATTAAGTCAATTAACATATAGGAAGACATTGTTCAGCACCCAAAAAAACTTCAACCTTATTTTTGGAAAGGAAACAAACTATGCACAGCAGGCTCTACTGAAATATCATCCGGTATGATTCAGCAGCAGAAATCACACTAAAAATTCATTTTCAATAAAGGAAACAAACCGGGCTTGCGGAGACTCTTGAAATACCATCCGGTATGCTTCAAAAGCAAGAAAACAACACTAAAAATTAATAATTTGCAAGAAAGAAAAAGAGCATAACGGATCACCAAGATGCCCTATCCCTCGCTGACGCCTCCAATGATGATTCCAAAATGTTGGGCATAATGACAACCTAACATTTAATTGTCGATTCGGGATTTCATAAACTTAGAGGCACGAAGCACTCGAAGTACCGAAGGACTTAATAACTGCTATTCAATACAATGAAATCACACCATTAAGGAAACTAAATTCACTCAAGAAAAATAATTGCCACAAACTTTGACAAAAAAAAAATTAAAACAATTTTGCAATCAACTCCAAAGACATATGGAAAATAAAGGAATAGACCTCGTGATTGAGTCTAAATTATTTAAGAAATAGAAGGAATAATTCTAAGTACGGTTAAACATTTATCGGTATGAATGTTTCATTAATGTACGAAACAATATTCATTTACCAAAACAATGTTCATGTGCAGAGATTAATTAAGTTCTGTAAAGGGTATTTGTCCTTGTACTCGAACTGCGAATTCATGTACTAGAATGCTATGTTTTGTACTAGAATAGCTATTCCTATATTAAGAACTTAGTGTTCTGGTATAGAAACCATTTTATCTTCAATCACTTTTCTCATGTGTAGACGTGCTATAATTAACCAACTAGAAATAAATCGAGGAGAAAAAAGAGAAACTATGACTTAATCGTTTTAAGAATGGAGATCCTTCGGCAAAAAAGCATTCAAATACAGAAATAATGTAAGGACTAAAAGAAATCATGACTCAACATAAAGAAAAAGACTCTTGTATGGCAACGGTAAATATCTATAAGGTAAATTGTTCCCTTTCTCATATTTACGCACAAACATAAATAAACTACGTTTTCTCAACAGTAGATATTTAAACCCAAAAAGATACTACAAATGATTCTCGGCCTCTTGATAGGTTATTTATATCTCTACGAGGAAACCATTACGGTTATTTCACACAAAATTTTACTTATGATGCGATCGAGATTTCTCATTTAAACCGGGGCACATTCAAATCTAAAGAAAATATATCAATGGAAATAAACCAAATGCGAATAAATTGATTGGAAATAGCTCACAACTCAATATCACCTTCCCGAAATGAAATGAAACACTTTCGGGGGCGTAAGGAAACAATCATGTGATTCTTCAGAAATAAATACTAAATGTTGTAAATGAAATTAAGTTGACACACTCACACACCATGAGTCCTTGGATGCGAGACGCATGCACACACTTGCAAAGGGTTTCATCAATTTGCGATTTGAACAAATAAAAGAAATAACTCTTCTTCTCACACCAACGAGAATAAAATATACAACACCTACGAAATAGAGGGAGAACAAGTTGGGTTGGTTGGGCCTAATAGCTTGACTCATTTCCTTTACGAAAACATAAAAACTAGCTAGCAAAGGAATCATCACATAAAAAAATAACCCAAAATGAATAAGTAGCTGCTACTAAGCTCCTTATTTATTCAAAGTTTACGAAAATATGCATTACAAAAAAAAAATGAATACAACCTCCAACGAGATCTTAGGGAAGGGGGCCCTCTAAACTTGATCCAACAAATTTAAAGTACAATGAATGTTTTCCCCTTCTTTCCTCTCTGATAACTCTCTTTTTTTATAATATTTGTACATTACAAATTTGGCCTGAACAAGCCAATCCCTTGTAAACAAGATGAGGGATTGAATCCAAATATTTCCCATCAATATGATACTAGTACAACCACTTCCCCATTGAGAAAATGTAGATCTAATACAGGAATTTTCCATTTGGAAAAAATGCGGGAAAGATCCTAAAATTCTAGAAAAATAGTCTTTTTTTATAAAACTACCTCAAAAACCCTCATGTAAATTTTTAGAAAAATGGAGAGTATTGGGAAATGGTTTTGGTTATATAATTATTTATGCGGTAAAAACCCATATTTGTATGGATTTACGAGATTCGCTTTCGGATGCACACAAATCGAGAGTAAAACTTGGCAATTTGGAAAATATGAAGATTTTGAGCGACTTTGTTGAAATGCAACCTAGATAAAAATCCAACTCATGGGAAGGTGTTGTAACATCATTTTAGACAATAACCATCTTTGGTTTTCCTGTAAGCGTCTTCCGAGATGTCGAAGCCCCAAAGCGGTGCAAGAATGCTAGTGTAGGAGTGTTAGTGCACGAACGGAGACTTGGTGCAATTAATTGTTGATGCATGTGTATCTTTGATCGTGATCCTAAAACAACACAAGCACCATCATAAATAATCATTTTGATGCAAATATTAACGAAATAAATGAAATATTTTAAATAATGAACAATTACCTAATCATGCTCCAAGTTTAAGATAATAACCAACAATTGCGCAAAATGACTAGTAATAAAAATGAAAACCATGAGTGAGCTAGGGTGAGAATTCAAATTAAGCATGACAATTCAAGGACACGACATCCCCCCATGTCGATCATCTTGCATATCTCATGCAAAGAAAAACCTTTAATAAAGACCAATTCTAATTAAGATTTTAGGGCAAGGGTTTCTTATTAGAGTCATGTTACATTGGCTTGAACTATGGGAGCTAATTGAGTAAGAGAATGTAGGTAAATTGCCATATGATGTTGAATCCCTTTGCATCAATAAGATAATAAATATTTGCAACCATATATTTAGTGATGCGACGAAGATCTTCATTATTTCAAAAATATTAACTAATGTTAGTAGTACCAAATGAATGCTAACAATGTTGTGTTGAAGGGATATAAAATAGGCATCTATAAAAATTTCCACAAAGCATTTCAAGATCGGTCAAATCGGGGAGGTCTTGAATTTCAATAGCCTCATTATTGTAAATAAAAGTGACATTATTTGATGTTAAAGATGGATGGAAATAGGGAGAAATAAAGATGACAAAACAATACCTTCCAAGGATGACCATCTTACCATTACCCAAGAATATAGTTGAAGCTCCTCTTATTCAAGAAAAATTGAATCACTTGCACAAGGGTCCCACATCCATGAAAACCCGCTATATTTCCGAAAGATACTAACTCAAAATCCCATTAATAAAAGATATTAAATATTATCGAGAGAGATATGATAATGATTTTGGGGAAAGACAAAAAGAACCAAGTAAATCATAGTGTAAAATTAACTTTAATACCACATGCATGGCCATAACGCCGGTAAGCGTCTATAGCCTCGACGGGGATGCCTTTTAACCAAATGAAATGTCTTTATCCCACCTATTATATATATATTCGAGTCAATTGAAAAGCATTTACATTTTCTTAGCAATTGATTGAAGGTCATTGTCCTGGCTTGGTAACCAACTAACGAAAGTGCCATTCCACCAGAGAACTAATAAGAATAAAAAATCGGCTCATGATGAGATCTCTTGTCTTCCAAATTTTCAGCTGACCATTACCCTATCTTGGTGACCCGTTAGCGGTAATTTCATTTTTGTTAGGACTCATGATCATGGTAGGTCGTCTCGTAATGAGACCTCCCATCCCTCAGTCAATCATTTTAAAAGAAACTCTTATTACAATTAACCTTAAAATAGGTTACTTAATATTTAGGGAGGAAAATATACTCCTTAACGAGCGCGGATAGCCTTTATGTGTGTGTGAAAAGAGATTAACGATGATAAGTGAATGTATAAAATGAAAGGTTTCAAGTGTATTTTATACTCAAGATACCTAAGATACATGTCTTTTTGTAAATTAGATCACGTCCCTTTGTAAATTAAATGCTAGTAAGCACACATTTTCATTTTTGCTCATATTTTTTAAATTGTTTAAAATTATGTAAATATGGTGGGAAATAGTGAATTTTTGCTGCATGCAACTGACCTAGGGTTTTGGTTCCTGACCTATGCACTTTGTTACAGAAAACTTTGGCGGGGGGCGGTGCCTGTTCTTCAAACTACGGCGGCGGGGAGCTTGCCCTGGCCCAACGGATGGGGCGATTGAGGCCTATGGGGCCCCTTCTTACAAATAGATAATGATGGATAGAGGTAAGAAAGGGCCCATTGGAAAGATTCGGATCATGGAGGCTCGGACAACTTTGTAGGAAAAAATGAGCTCGGCAAAGACAAAGAAGGACAACAACACTAAGGAAACCCATAATCAAAACCGGACAAAAGGGATCAAAATTCGGAAGGAAAAGACAAAAATGATTCCACTCGAGAGCGGGAACCCGGGGAGAAACGAAGACCAAAGAAGGCTGAGGCAACCAAAACCTCCACACGAACGGCTCAGATCTAGAAGGATCAGCCACGGAAGACAAACAACGGAAGGACCCGAGGGCGGTACTTAAGCCAAAAAATATAGAAAGCCTAAGGGTTATCATCTGAGACCCGGAAGCTGCAAGCTTACGGGGGATCATATGGCTATTCATGTAGTGATGCGTAAGTTTATGGGCTTTGGCACAAAGAAAAATCCTTATGCCCGATGGATCGAACAAACTTGGAATCCGAAAGGAGATGTGAGACTCCACACAGGGAGCCAAAGGTTTTCACGATTGTCTTTGCTAACCTTGAAGACAAAGACCACATCTTTGATGGGGGTCCTTATTTCTATGCCTCTGTGGGCCTCTACATGAGACCATGGAAGCCAAATTTTGCACCGAAACCGAAACATTCACGCATGTTCACATTTGGATTCGCACATTTTCCCTCGATAGACTACGGAAGTAGGCAGCCTTTGGAACAAATCGACAACAAACTGGACACCTTCATCAGAAAGCACGAGCAACCCGAGTCCAAAAAGTGCACTTCTTGTGCTAGAATGTTTGTGTTAAAATGTGGACGTTTCGGGTGCTCTTCATGAAGGTCTATGGTTGGAATACGAGAGATGAAGTCTTCTTCCAAGCCATAGACTACGAACAAATACCTTTTTAGGTGTAGAAAAATGCCATGAACATGGCCATTTTATTCCGGGAATGTCACCTGCACAAGCTCATTGAGAAGGCTAAGGATAGCTCAACCAGAATCGGGATGGTTTCATCGACCCACGGGCGGACACGGGGCCAACGAAGGAACCAGCGAGAAGACGGAAACCCCAACAAAGTGTACGACGAACGCATTTGAGGTGCTTGGAGAGAGCGGTAGCTGACGAGAATACCCAAACATTAGCCTTTGGGCGGGAAATCACGGAAAACCTGCGATGGAACACCCGATTCTGATTCCAACCTCGATCGATGACCTTCTCCTAGATCCTAGGCTTGGGAAAATATGCGAGAAGGGATGAGGAAATGACATTAAGTGAAATAGGCACGAGAGGATGTTTGGACCTAAGTGACATTCTAGAAAAAGAAGGAATGGATCTAACACCATGGTTGAGCAATGGAAACAAAAAGAATGAATCACGCTCCAGAGGAAGAGATCGAAAAGTAAACTTCATCTTCTGTCGAGTGGGATGTGGCAAGGAAGGCAGAGAAAAGAAATCTCGGCGTATGAAAGGGACTAGGTATAAAGGCACGGAACCTACACCACACGCATTCTGGTACAAAACACAAGAAGAGAAGGGCGAGAAGAACCAACAATGAAGCACTCCATGAGCTTAGCTAAATGCTCAACTCGGGAAAAAATGAAAGCCCTTGAGCTTTCCCATTCTCTCTTAATACTGTTTAAATATGAAGATACTCTCATGGAATTCAAGAGAGCTGCTTGACCAAAAAAACACCTAGACTATGAGAAGAAAGTCACAAGGAAAATTTGGACATTTTTTCTTGAGAAACCAAATGCTCCAAACTAAAGTTGGAAGTAATAGGTAGATGCAGGAAAGAGAATGCAAGGCACATGGAGGTTGAGGGTAATGGTTTGGAAGGAAGCTTAGCCATCTTATGGAATCCCCGATCCCTACACCTCCTCGCGGCGAGGTTTCCGGATATTTCATCTCCTTGAAATGCGAGATCCTGGGAGAGGGCGGCACTTATTTGTTCACTAATGTATACGGCCCCAAAAGTGGAGAGATAGCTATATTTGTTGGACAATCTATACGAGAGTGCAACATAGACACCCTAATGTAAGGCCATATATGGAGGTGATTTTAACATGATTACCTCGGGGGGAAAAGAGGGAGGATACGAACCTAAACATAGATGCGAGCCTTCACGTCCTTCATTAGAAACTGACTAACCTGGTGGACATCTTACCCAAAATGGCTTATTCACCTGGACCAATAAACGAGAGGTGACAGGAGCATATCGCACTCCCCAGAGCTTGATCGATTTACGATCTCTCGACACCATTCTCTTGGGGGGAGTCACGGTGGAATCGTATATCATTCCATACGGAGGATCGAATCATTGGCCCATCTCTCTGAATGCGACCATCCTTGGTACACCTAAAAACGAAACCTTTTCGCTTTGAGAAATTGCGGCTCAATCTACGAAGTTCCCTTCACCAACATAAAACTTTGGTGGAACGAACACTTGGACGCCGGAGAACCAAAAATGTTTCGGCTCGAAACGGATTCGAAGCACCTAAAGGCTAGGCTATGAACCTGGAACCAAGAGGTCTTTAGCAATATTTTTGAGGATAAACAAGCCTTGGAGGATCGGATGGCAACGATACACAACGACTAGATTAAAGGGGACATCTCCCGGGAATACATTAACACAGTGTGACCTCATGTACATAAGTGGAATGGTGATGTGCGGGGAAGAAATACTTTGGAGGCAAAAGTCACGCATACAATGGTTGAGAGAAGGGGAGAAAAACACCAAATTTTTCCATCGATTAGCCATGGATTATAGATGCGAATAACGAAGATAACCAAGATTAAGGATGGCGGGGGTACACCCTTCCAGTCCATGAGGTGCCTCCATCCTTGGGACCCCACTTCGGTCTTAACTGCTACGAACCGAGACATTGACGGACGGGAGGCTATCAATGAAGTCATAACCTATTCCCAAGGCGATAAAAGAAGAGCAAAATAAATCCTTGGACCGTCCCGGTTATCCTTGGAGGTGGAAGAGGCGATCGAACATGGCCAATGGAAAGGCTCAGGGACTTTGATGGTTTCACCATTGACTTCTTCAAAGCTTGTTGGGACCTAGTGAAAGCGAGGATGTTTAGGTGGTGGTCGAGGACTCTAGGAGATCCTCCTCCCATACTCAAATCACTTAACTCCACTTTTATTTCCCTCATCCCCAAGGGAAGAGGGCTACTTGCACTCCTTCTAAATTTTGACCTATCGCTCTCTTCAATGTGCGCACAAGATCATCTCCAAGAGAAGTAATGGCCAACATATTAAAGCCTATTCTGCCCTTGATCATCTCGGAAGCCGGTCGGGTTATGTGGCGGTAGACGGATTATAGACAAATGTATTATTGCCATAAGGAAATGATCCACACCCTTGAGTCTAAAAAAAAGGTAGGAATGATCGCCTGATAGACCTCTCAAAAGCTTATGATAAGGTTAGTTGGAGTTACCTTGTTGTGTTGGAAGATTTTAGTTTTTGCCAACGTTGGATAAGATGGATTTTAGCCATGGTCGAATCTCACGGCTTCTCTATCCTAGTCGAAGTGGGGCCCCTTCGACCCCTTTTTCCCTTCTAGGGGCATTCGGCAAGTGATCCCATATCTCCTTTCCTTTTTGTTATCTTAATGGAAGGCCTAAGTCACATCATTAAAACGGCTAAGGACGAGGAATGTCAAGGGTCTACAACCCCCGGATTCACTCTCACGAAACCACTCATCGACAATTCGTAGATGACACCATGTTGCACGACACCCCTTCAATTAAGGAAGCCCAAGGTTTCAAAGCAATTTTGAACACATTCGACGAGCATCGGTATGGATCTTAACATAGATAAATCCTCTATTTTTTCTTCAACACGTACTTAGCGGTCAGAGAACACCTCACTGATATTCTTGGCTTCATCTGTCGCCTTCCTTCTAAGTATCTAGGCATTCCTCTCACTAGTAAGCCTTGGCGAAACTCCTTGGGAAAATTTTCTCTGCAAAATTTGGAGGATAGGGGCAACTATTGAATGACGGAGTCTACCGAACTTTGCGGGAAGATTGGTTATGACTAAGGTTTTTCTTCCAAGCCATCCTAGAGTATATGCTCTCTATTCTCCTGGCTCCAAAAGGGGTGCTCCAAAAAATCGGGAACATTCAAAGAGCTTTCCTATGGTCGGGTAAAGTGGACAAACACGATACGAGCTCTAATCGCTTTAAGGATAAGTTATGTAAACTCAAAAACCTGGGGGGTTTGGGGCTGCAAGACTCGGACACGACCAACAAAGCTTGTGGAGCCAAGATTTGGTGGTGCGCTCAAGGAACCCATACACATGGGAAAAATTATGGAAGGCCAAATATGCGAGAGAATTGGGCCGGCCCGAGGTGATAAGAATGAACGATGCCCCCACTTGGATCACATTTGGAATTTATCCAAGGCTAACAAAACCTCATTCGGGACCACTACTTTTGGGAACTTCGAAATGGCACCAATGCGCTATTCTAGGAGGATACATGGCAACATTTACCTAAAAACATAAATCCCTAAGCCTACTCTGGGGAGATGGTTTCGGGGAAAGCTGGAAAGAGATAAAATTCCATCAATATTGGTCTGAAAATAATGAGAACCTGGCTCTTGGAGAGTGAGTGTAACTTATATCCCTCCCCCGGAGGATGAAGCCAAACTCCTCCACATCCTAAACTACTGCTTTCTGTGGATAAGAGAATGATGCGGTCCACTCGGAGAAGGACCAACTTAGATGGGGCAAACTTCTGAGAAGGTACCTTCAGCCTCAAGGAGGCTAGAATGTATATCGAGCACGGGGACATCAAAAACAAAGTGGCTTGGTACTCCGATTGTACGGGACAACACTTTATGGCCAAAAATAAAGTCTTTTCTGCTGACTTTCTTTCATGCATCGCAAAATCCTCTAGGAGAATCTGGTGAAAAGGGGCCTTATTAGGCCATCCCGATACCCCTCTGTAAAAGGATAGAAACTATAGACCATCTTCTTGTGGTGACGATTGGACCAATAACCCTTTGGGAGTGGCTAAAGGATATATTCAAACAAACGGACATAACGAGGATTCCATTCAAAGTGCATTACCAATGGCGCAAATTATTCTAGTTGTAATATGGTTAACACCCTTTGGAGGGGCTGTTTTGCCTAGTTTTATAATCGGTCTACTTGGAAAGAGAGGAACGGACGCATTTTCAAAAGCCGGAACGCTTGAGACCATCAAAACAACCATCATGCAAAGTTTAAAAGAGACGGCCCTTACCAATTGCAAATACGAGCGGGCCAATTCGCTCTCCCCCAATGATTCGTGCATTCGTTGTTGTTTTTCATGAGCGGTACGTCGAGGGTCACGGTGCACAAGCCCCGAACCACCCTAGGCTGCCCCCTCTCCTTTGACTTGGCAGCCCCCATCTCGGGTTTACGCAAATTGAACTTTGACGGAGCCTCTTGGGGTAACACGGTCCTATGGGGCTCGACGGTGTTCTCCGAGAAATGACAAAGGGGAAGTCCTTCGTATTTTCAGCGAGGGCGCTTGGGGAGGCTACCAACAATGAGGTAGAATTGGCTACCCTGGGCAGGGGGCTAGAATCCTCATCCATACGGGTAAAGTTTACGTAATTGTAAAAGGAAATTCTCCCTTAGCCATCAACGCGATCGGAAAATTCAAAAATGGAACGCGGCGGGAAAGCTACTAAGCATTGGGGTGTGGAGTCACGAGCTCATTGCGGAACATCTCTCCTCCATCGGTAGCATTGTTCTACGGGCATTAAGGCGAGGAAGAAAAAAGATTTAGCCGGACGACCTTGCCGGCCACAACGTCGATCATCAGGGAGATCATTGACACATGTTGGCAAGACGTCACAAATGACGATCTTAGGAATCGGAGTGCACTCTCATCTCGTGGCAAGACCTTACGGGAGGCTCGAGAAGGAGGACGGCTTTGCGAGTTACGGATCATCGATGGCCAGTGTGGATTAACTATATTATTAATGACAAATGATGGCACCATCAGGGATGGGTCACATGGGATGCCTTGGGAAAGGCAGCGGATCATCGAGATGAACGACGGAAAGCTCAAAGCGATACATGTGGTGACATGCATGGCATCCTCAAGCACACGAAGGGACTAGCATCAAGGAGTGGATTAATGCTCATGAGCGGCATCAATACCATGATAAGACAGCGGGCGCCAACAATGATGATAATATACGATTCCGGTTGAATTTCGACCCCCCACAATGCAAGCGAGAGTTATAAAATCCTATCGCGGTAAGGACGGACCTCATACATTTCTAAACTTCTACTTTGCTGCATTGTGTTTGTGTTTCATTTTCTTGCCGGCTGGTTTCACATTATCTTTATTTGCATCCTCTCCATGGGCAAGAGCATAATCTTCGCGGTGCTAAAGCAACCATAGAGCTCAAGAGAGTGAAGGATGGCTACAAAGCTTTGGTCTCAAAGAAAGGCAAGCAAAATATCAATTTGCTTCAAGAGGAAGTTAACAAAGCCAAGGCCGCTGCGGATGATACATGCCATTAGTGAGGAGGTTGGTGGATTCTTGGCCAGGGACTCCATCTACCGGGAAACCCGGTTTTGCAAACTCGGTGGTGGCATGGCGGGATAGAAACCATATTAGCCAAGGCTATCGATATGCATGGGGCATAAGTCAAATACACGTCCTTCCATAAATACCTCCCCTAGCCTCAACCGGGGAATTACGTATTGCCTAGACAAGTTGGAGGTTTCCCTAAACTCCCTCACGGAAGAATTGAAGAAGATGCACTCAAAGCGGTTGGAAGGTTTCATCCGGATGTTTGAGCTTTACCTACGCCACGTCTACGAATGTGTCAATTGAGATTCGGAGGATGATTCCCACGGTACAATCATCCATCACCACAAGCCTCTCCCTTACTCCCAAAGGAGCTAAGGAAGCCAATCCCGATATTGCTTGGGCATTCGGGAGCCTCGATATGGTCTGTAATTCCTCTATGTCACGGTTTCTTTTCTTCTTATCTTTATATCATGTCTCTTTTGATAGTTTTTGTCAATGAAGTATGGTAGAGTTACTGTAAAGGTAGTAAATGGCAGTTTTCTCTTCTCGGGATTAGTATGCTCGCTAAGCACTGTGTGGTTGGCGCGGCTCTATAAGTCTTATCGGTCCATCTGCTTACCAACGATATTTGAGTTATGACAACCCTCTATGATGCAAGCATGACCTTGTTTGGTTGGCCTAAACGCACCCTCAAGTTCATCACGGAGCGCGGAGGCCATTTCGTAACCATATGTATTATACGAGGTAATATATCTCGGTTGACTTACACACAAAAAAAATGGTGGGAAATAACTTGTGGTAAGTATATTTTATTTTCATCTTGTTCCTATCACTGTATTTTATTCAAATACTTTCTTAAATTATGTGAAGCGGTAATTGATGGTAAATATGTCGTAGATAAAGAAAAGAACATTACTATTAGCGATACATAGAGTACATCCCGGAGAGATACATTGCGAGGTCCGGATGATTTGAACCCTTCCATCTTTCCCTATAGGGAAACTCGAATGATTATTAAGAAAATTAAGAGTTCAACTTTGAGTAATGGTAGAGATCGAGAACAAAAAAACCTAAACATGTTCTGATAGGTTTTGTGCCTAAAATTCTACATGTGAGGATGAAAGGAGATAAGATTAAAGCGCGAGTAGATATAGGGGCAAGAGAATCAGGGCTAAGAAGACATGTTCATGTTGGTTGCTTTCCTTTGAGCTCAAAATATGTTGGCTAGGCATGAGTGTGGTTAGTTGCGTCAATCCTGCCTCTTTTGTTTTCTGGGTGGTGCATTGTCTGTGTGTTCCTCCATGATAAGGAAAATTTGGGTACGTGGCTATTTGGTGAGGGTTGGCCGATGAATATTTTGAGTCTCGATGGTTTGAAGGCACTCTTAGATCTACCTTCCCCAACACCTAAATACTCCTTGCCTAGATTTATTTTTGTTCCTCCCATCCCACCTGCCATGATAATAGAAGGAGGAGAGGAAGAGCATATTTCATGTGAAGAAAGTATTTTGGTGTCTACTCGGCGCCATGTCAATGGAGGAAGTGGAGGGCGTCGCGTTGGGAGGAAAACATATGCCAATATCTTGTGAGGAGGTTTCAAAGCATTGTTGTAATTTGGTAGGCGTAAGGAATTGTCGGCCACATGACGCTCAACACGAAAGTAATCCAAATATTTGGTCCAAAGTATGCCTAGCAAGTAAATTTTGAACAGCGAAAGTGAATCACCAATTCTTCACATCTCAACTAGCTTCCATGATTTCTAAATTACTCTTGGATATGCCAAGGGATGTCATGGTCAAAGAATAACTATGTGGTCATTACGCCATGGTAGCATTGTAGAGAATAGAGATGTTAGGTATGTGTACGTGGATAACAACAACGGTGGGAGTAGGATAAATTTTAATTCCTTGAGCCTCGGAGGAGGGTTGCAAGGAGGAATAAGGGATTTGGTGACCAAGCAAAAGGAGTTAGCATAGGTGACGGGGAATTAAGTTGCACGTGAGGCTAGACAAGAGAGAATTAACACTGAGAGGTGCATATATATAGGGTGGGATTACTCTTATGACCTCTTGGAGTGATTTCACATAAGCGTTGCTAGATGTTATTGAGTGGTCGTATCGACATTAAATTTTTTAGTGAGGTGCGATTGGTGGTTGAGCACCCGGATCAGGGTGAATTGATGGTAAATATGTTATTTACATGAGTATGAGCCATTTTCAAGGATTTTAATTTTAGGTGGATTTGTTTATTTCATTTCTTCTAATTAAAAATTTAATTTCTCTCATTTTTTTACATAGTATTATAAATACATCGAGGATTATGAAATGAGCCATAGGCCACATTCTTCAACATGGAATGGGTATATATTATATAATAATAAATGGATTCATGGAAATAACCATTTGCACGCTTCAAGCAATTTTAGAGGCTTTAATTTTCCAATATAACCACAACATGATAATCTTGCATCTCCCGATCTTTTTGAACTACAATTTTACATTGGAACCTCCAATACATTACATAAATGAACTTCCATGTCATCACATCTTAGCTTCCCCGCCTTTCTTCGAGCCGTCGTCTTCACTTCCACTGCCTTTTCTTCAAAACTTCCATTTTCATTTTTTGTTGCTCTTTGCGAAAGAGTGAAATGCATTTGCACTTGCTCTTGTAATTTTGATAGATCATGTTGCAATTCTTCATCTTCATGAGTCGTAAGTAGAGCCTTATGAAGGCTTAATGGGTCTTGAATTCTTTTTAGGGGTCATTTTTAGAATCCAATATTGATATCTATTCTACAAGATTCCCTTGGAATCAATTCAACTCGATTCTTGAGAACAAGACTTATGCAATTTGGAAAAGAAAACACACCTTTTTACTTGCTTTATGAGGAGCTCGATATTGAAATTAAATTATCTATGTAATTGAAAATCTTCGATATCTGAAATTCAGCCTTGTAGTAGCCCCTGCGGAAGCTTCTTTCAAATGCCACGGGTCGGCCTGAGGTTTGGATTCTCCAAGAAAAAGTTGTGTCCAGTCTCCCACAAATGACGCTAAATTACTGAGTTTGTGGTTCGGTGGAGCGAGCATTGTACGACTTGCCACATGTCAACGCTGTTTTTCCTTTGTCCTGCGTCGGTAGCCAAGAAACCAAAGTCCGTGTGCTTGTGACCAGGTTTATATGGTACTCCAATCCGATCCCAAAGAGAAATAGATTGTGAATTTTTCTCACGATCACCTCTTTGAGATGAAAGTCAGGAGCACGACAAAGAACTACCTTCCCTGAGATCCTTATTTCCAAAAATATTTCGAGCCAGGATGCGAAATTTACTCGAGCGAATTTCACGCATTATTTTAGCTTCGTACCATATGAATTTTAGATTACTGAACCTTCGTAGAAAAAAAATTTATGAGTGAAAATGCCACGATGACCTATTTAGGAGCCTAAAAAAATACATAACTACACCATAGATGATGTCTCCAAAAATATTGTGAGCAGAGCTATGAAATATTTAGAAAATATTCCTTAGGATGTCGGCTTCGTACCCTTTAAAAATTTCAGCTTCTGAAACTTCGTAGAGATTATAGCGAAAAATTCCACAGATGACTCTGTTTTGGAGCAGCGAAAACCCTAGAATCTGAGCTCTTATACCAAATGTTGTGTAACCGAAGCTCCCGAAAAGAGAAGAGAAAAGAGATATAAACGCCTTAGAAATGAGCCACTTCAGAAAGCACTCCAATACATTACATAAATGAACAATTCTTGGATGATCCAATTTACAAAACCTCCTTTCTATATATAGGAGTCCATGCCATAATGTAATCCTGAGTGGGCCACCGATGTAATCCTAGCTCGACTGGCACAATAATAATTTAAGGGAACAATAATAATAAAATGGGGGTTAAAAGGAGTACAATAATAACAATAAGGGGGTTACACTAACAACAATAAGGGACTATACTAGTAATATAGGAAACATAACATATTCCTCTTGTAGAAATTTCGAGTGCATATTTGTAGTACATAAGAACATAAGAAATTTAAATTAACTTGGAGGGCCGAGTTTTTGCAACACTTGCCACCAAATTCCTTTGAGAGTTGCGGGATGTGCCTTCTCCATGTGTTTTTCCTTCGTCAACCTCGATACGCCGGCATCGCATGATCTCCATGCTACGTGTGTGTCGACTTGATTACGAAGTCACGCACAGCGGAAACCCAACATCAGCATGAAGCTTCGGGATTAGCAATTTTTCCTTCAAACTTGCCAAATTTTTCTCCATTTTAAAGAGTACATCCAATCCACAGTGCTTCTCCAAGAAACTAGAACCTAGCATCCTTCTCCTTTTTCGATCCAACTACGAGTCTTTTGTTATAAATTTCAATCATTCTTATTATTGTGCGTAAACAAATTTTCCCTTAGCTACTTCCAACACTCTGTAAATGTTTCTACCAAAAAAATCCGCGATAGGCGGAGTCCTTCTGTTCCGTTCTCATCATGAGATAACCATAGTGAAATCCTCACGGTAGCCAAACACGGGCCAGAGCATCTCCATAAAAGCCCACTGCAAATATAACCATGCCTCACTGATACACGAGTGCGACGCGAAAGGAGGAAATAAATTTATTGAATCTACCTATATGTCAAGGGAGCCTACAAAAAGGATGAAATATTCCATAAGGTATAATAATGTCTTTAAGGTCTAGGGAGTAGATATTGACATTTTAAGGCAAAAGCATATGAGAAATTTTGGTTAGATCATCGGCGAGATCTCCTAGTTTACATCCTATTTAAAATAGAAACCAGTCCCATTTCCAGTTGTCCCTTAGCCATATACACGAGAGTGAGAGTTATAATGTGTTGCACTTCCCTTCTCCACATGGTGTAGCTTGGCTACTACCCATGCCATGTGCGAGAGACTTGAGATCATTTCTCCCACCTAGGGCAGAAGCTTATTTGAACCCATTATGTGCCCATAGTTCAAGGGGCGGCCAAAGTGGTGACCAGGATTCAAATATTTCAGTACCTCGTAGAAGGGGAGAAAATAATTTGGGATTGTTTATATTTCAATATTCCCTTGCCTTAAAGCTTCCAATTATTGGTGTAGTTTAACTAACTTAGATTATATGATCTTTTTCCTTGGCATCTGGTCAATTTTGCTCAAAATTTGGTAGATATTTTTTAAAATTAGAAATTTAAGTCTTTTAATGCTGCAAAGTTCTAGTGACTCGAATCAATTTTAGGGTGTTGAATCCATTTATATATTTAAAACTACATTTTTAAGAGTTTGGCTTGAATTCTTTCCATTAGATAAATCTACGTAATACGTATGTGTTGAATCGTGATGCATGTTTACATTGATAATGTGTTCTTGATCGTGAATTTGCTTCCATAGATGAGTAGAGAGTAGATTTGAGTCTTATGTTTTAGTAAATTACATGAGCAATTTTGAATCTACATATTAATTTCTACATTAGTAGTTTTCTCATATTTATTTTTAAAATATATATATTATTCATTATAAATATTTTAAAAGTGTAATTTTGATATAAACTTGAATAACACATATGTCATGCATCGCAAGATTATCCTGATCACACACTATTTTAACTTCATGCACTGATACAAAATCTCTTCTACGTGATCATTAATTTGCGGAAATAAAAAACAATCACATGCGCACAGTAAAACCATAAACAATCACACATATGAACATAGTATTTCATGAGAGCTTAAAGATGAAAACCCCCAGCCTTCTACGTGCATTATATGTCATAGAGATCATGTAACAATAATTATACAAATCTCCTCACGAAGCTCTCGGTACAATCTCCAATTTCTACACACTAATTAGGTATGATCTAGCAAAAGACATGCTCCGATCTCACGCACTTGTTAGCTTTGCCTCTCTTTGCACACGATCCACCTGCTTGAATATTGGCTCTACCGAATGAACTCGAATCCACCTGGTATGCCCTTTGCGCAATCCTCATTGGCATCTCCATCGATGTGTGGTGCAAACTCGTACACCGATGTAGTCTAGCATTGATAGTCCTGCTGCTCTTTCACCTATCTCTCCTTGGTCTCCTTGGCTTGTCCATGCATTGAAGTTAACTGATGTATTGTTTAGTTGATTAATGAGTTATTAATTAGTGAATTAATTCATAATTAATTCACACCACTCTCACTAGTGTATCAATCAGTTAGACTAGACACAACTAGGTCAACTATGTTTAACTCAGTTAAACTGGACACAACTCCATTAACTTCCTCAATCAACTCCACCAAACTCTCTCACATGAGTTCTAACTGAATTCTTCATGCAATAGCTCCACTTAACCCTCAGGAATAGCGTAATTCCTTCTGTCAGCTTTTGTGCCACATACTGTGCATGGCGGAAGTGCTCCGAGAGAATAAGATAATGTTTATAGTCCAGAATATTATTAAGAGCTAATAATATTCGAAACGCTATCTATTTACATAGAGCGCGATCTAAAAATAGATTCCGCCCAACTATGTCTAAAAATAGAAGTCCATCTGTTTTTCCAACTTGACCAACCATCCACAAATAGCATCCTGCGACTCATAGAATATGATCGACATGTCTAAAAATAGACATAGTCACAAAAATGAGACTTGCGCCAAAAATACCTGTCGGAGCCCACTTAGTGCAGGCGACTCTTTTCACTAAGCTCATCATCTTGTTGCAATATCAACAAATTTTTATTTTCCACATAATTACGGTTGCGAGAAATTAAAATGATGTTGTGAGATTTCAATTCAATTATAGTAGCGGTGACCGAGATCCATACAATTAATGAATGAATAGATAGAGTAGATCAAGAGGATTATAGGTGCATGCATTATGTTTATGTGACAATAAGTTTCTCTTAAAGACACTTATGTTTTGCATTTTCTATTTTTTCAAAATGAACATAAAAATCTACGATATCTTTATCTTGAATCCTATGAAGGAACCAAGAATGGTATTTCTTTTCTAGCTTGAAACTTTAGACCGGTGTTTTACGCATGTTTAGAGTGATTATTTTTCGTTTTTCTTTGAATTTTGTTGGTAAAATTAGAGATAGGAGAATTGTCTATATGATTTTGACATATATGCATAGTGATGCAAAGATATAAGGTTATGTTTTATTTTAATATATCCTAGTAAGAAAGTATATTCATTAGAGTTTACAAGAGCTTTTGGGAAGTTAATTGATGTCTAAATGGAAGAAAATACATAATAATGGTGGGTGGTAACTCTTGGATTGATACAAAAAAGCTTCATTATCGACGATTCGATGGAATGTCACAGAAGTTTTTAATGGTAGATTACTTGAATGAATGAATGGATAGAGAGTAGATAAAGAAGATTATGGGTGCATGAATTATGTTTATGTGACAAGGAGTTGCTCTTAAAGACACTTACATTTTCCTTTTTTGTATTTCAAACTAAACATAAAAATATAGGAAATATCTTTATCTTGAATCCCCTGAAGGAACCAGAGGGGAATGAAAATTTTTAGTGTGAAGGGTTGTGATTATGTGTGTGAGTATTTGAATTCTTATACAATAATATTAAAACACTTGGGTACCTCAAGATTGATATAGAGAAGTTGGAAAATTCATTAAATTGGAAATGATAGGAAGTGGAGAAGCTCAACTATGCTTCAATCTCCAAGTGTGTTTTCTATTTGATATTAGTTGACCTCACGAGATAATCTCATTGTTCTCACCACTAAATAAGTAATATAAATTCTAGGCCATTGCACTTATAGGTCCTCAGTTGAGGTGAGTATTCTTTATTTGATAATTTCATGAAATTTCCTTGTTCTCTTACTAAATAATATACAAATAATTTGCTTCATGATTTAGATGAGGTATGAATTATATTAATTCCTCAATGATGCATTCAAAATCTAAATGATAGTTTGATATTGAAAAGCATGCATATATTGAATCTACCATGGAGATAATGAGTACCATATAAAATTGAGAGTTGAAACATTGCATCACTAACTCAAGATTTTAATGGATGAGGTCTATTTTACTTACTTTTATATTAAGTCAAAATTATGTTTAATAAATATTGCATATAAAACATTGTCGAAACTTAGTTGAGAACTAAATTTTTAGGGTTTGTGTTTGTAGAAGTTTGAACATGGGTCGTCATCATAGAGGAAGTCCTATCAACCACGACTGAGACACAACTTAACAAACTAACTGACCATTTGTTTATGTTTAATTGTCAAATAAAATCATATTCGATCTTTGATAACAAATCAAAGAAATTATTTTACTCATAACCTTAGTAATCAAAATTTTTTATTCTCAAAGAGTAAAAAAATATGACCACTAAATTCATCATGGCCTTGTAACATATCGGGGAAATTTGTGCTTGAGTGTGTTGAAATTATTACTCTAACCTTTAATAAAATTCTTAGAGCAACGAGTGCACTAAGAGACTTATGGAAACCTCTCTAGAGGTGCATCACCATTCTGCTAACTCCAAACTCGGATGTGTTAGAGTGGTTCGAGATAACGCTAAAGGAAATGTTTTAAATTTTAGTTTAACGTAAAATTCCATCTCGTGGTAGATGAGATTCCATATCGAGTGGTAGATGGGGTGATGTGAGTGATGGGCCTCTAAATTAGACACAGAATTAAGGCCCATCCCAACCTTTCTTAGGCACATCTACCTTTTTATGCACATGAAAAGATATATTAAATCTCTTCTTACAATAATGTTTTTCTTATGCTTTAATATGCTCTTAGGAAGGTTTAAAAAGGTATTATATTTGAAATTTTGTCCCTAATATTGGTTATTTTTGTAGAATATTGTGAAAATATTTGGCGGATTATGCAGATTTGGAGAAGGAGATAGTTAGGACCCTTGCTCCACTACTTTACAGAAAGATCGAGATTAAAGAATAAATGAGCACAGATATCAAGAAATTATTGAGAAATATTGGAAGATTCAAGGGATTTTCCACCCTCTTAACTCTCAAAAAGACAAAGGATCCCCAGAGGATTCTCCTCAATCCCGAATTCCCAAGGCGCCCAAAAACAAGCCCATGAAGACGCCGTGCACTCAATGCAGTGTTTTACTTGGAGTCAAAGTGGACTCAATCACTTTTTCTAGGGAGGTGGTGGTACTCGATAAATAGTTGATCAAGAGCGACTAGGGTTGATTCGGTGGATTCTGTTCCATTCAACGGAGTCCATTCCATTCCATTTTCATTCCATTCCATCCCATGCCATTCATTTTCCATTCTATCGGGATTTTGTTGTTTTAGACCTTTGAGATGTAATAAGATTGTATTTTTTAATGCAATGAGTATTGAATGAATTTTTATTTATTTAATTCCAAAAGCGCTGGGCTCGTGGGTTAGGGACCATCATGTGCCTCGACTTCTCTATTGTTTTCGTTCTTTCATTTTCAAATCATTTAGCTGGTTTTATTTTTGTCAAATAGCTATTTTTATTCTGTCATTTGGTTATTCTTTCTTCTAATAGTTTTCAAGTTATTGTTTTCGAATTTCGTTGTAGGTTTTTATTTTCTCTTATGAGTATAGAATAGAGGACAAAAATCTAAAAGTTGTGGATCTAGACTTTCCTTCTCATCTCTATAAATAGAGCCTCAGAGGGGGTGGACTTTCCCATGAGCAAAAAAAGCTGCTTATACTGTTCTTGTTTTTTATCACACACTTGTCTATTTTTTTGCATAAGTAGGCGGGGGTTTATTTCGGGTACAAGAATCTTCACCGAAAGTTCTATATTTACACTTCGCAGCTATGTTTCCCATCTCCCTTCCATCTCTTCGTTGCTCTTCTATTCCCTTCTATTTCACTCATTGCAGTGTGTCGCACCCTTTTTATTCACAAAAACCATCAAAGTTGGACCTCCGCCTTTGCTCCTTGAATCTCTCGCTATCTCATTTGCATCCTTTTTCCCTTTTTCTTTAAAGCTACGCTCCAAACGTCAAACTATAATATCGCTCGTCCTCAGCCACACGCAAATCGCAAATCACATTTTGCAATCTTTATCCTTTTCCAAATCATACTTCACATCTTTCCTTTTTTCCATTAATAGTTACCTACTCAAATACAGAATTGCGATATTACTCAGTACTTCGCCACACCACAAATACGTAAATCGCATTTCTCAATCTTTATCCTTTCCTCAAATTGTACTTCCCATCTTTTTTCCTTTTTTCCTTTTTAAGACATACCGCTTCTATCGCAATTGTGATATTAGTATCACGCTCTACCCTATCGTCCCATCGCATGTCATTCGACTCATCGTAACATGGCCTTTTCGTAATTCACATTTCTGCAACCTTTTTCCCTTTTCTTTTAAGACTTACAGCTCCGTTCGTTTGATTTCGATATTCTTCGTACTTTGCCACATCACAAATCTCAAATCGTGGTTTTTACCCCATCGCATTTCTCATTTTGCTACTTTTATCCCATTGCATTTTTTCACTTCATAGTTTTTCCTCATCGCATTTCGCATTTCTCTACGATCCCAAACAACACTTTCCTACTATCCCTCGAGCTTTGCAATATTGCGATTGTGATATCGCATGTCATACTTGACCCGAACTTGCATGATCAAATCCGCCATCGTACTTTTAAATCATTCTCTCCAAAAAATTATTGCGATATAATGAGTTTTAATAAATTCTAACCCCACTTTTCACTTCTCCAGCCCTTGTCCCATGTGTTCGAGCCCTCCATTAGCATCTTTAGCTTCTTTTTCCTCAATCGGAAAGAAGCATTTTTTCAAGTTCAATTAGATCATGAATAGTTGCATGGATAGAGAGCATGGTAGATAGGAATACGATAAGTAGGGTGTGTTTAGCGATTTTCCAAGTTAAGTGTGGTTTAGAATTAATTTCCTTTCCCCGTCATTTCTTTTCGGCAATTTAGTTTAGTTTCCTTCCCGCGTCATTTCCTTTTTCGCAATTTAAATTAGTTTCTTTTTTTCCATCTTTCTTTTTACGTTAAATTAGTTTCCCTTCTTGTCATTTATCTTTAGAAATTTAATTTAGTTTCCTTATGTCATTTCCTTTCTAATTTATTTTAGGTTTTCATTAGTGTGATAAATTCGACGAGAACCCTGAAGTAGCACCCTTTCGTAGAGCGGAAGAGGATGAAATGAGTATAATTCATCTGTTGTTTATATAGCAACTGTCACCCCCCAAGTTTGTATGAACTCGGGTTGATAAAGTAAAGTAGGGCGGCCCGGGAGTTGCGGTACTCTTGGTGCAGATACCCGGGGCTCACGATAGAGATGAGACTGTGGGTGTGATTCGATCTTCTTCTTTATTTTGTATCACAACGTTGGACCTGTTCTTAAAGGGGAGGCAACGTTGCACATGGTCAGCGCTGCAGGGGGTCCGTGCGAATGCGACTTTATGGGGCCCCTACGCGGAAGGGGCTTGGGGCGACTTCCCAAAGCTAAAACATAAGTAAAATTTCCTTGTAAAGTATTTTAATTTCTAGTCAATCTAGGTCGTTCATTAGACAAATGATGCGACGGTAGAAGTTATGTTTAATTTAGGGTCCCTAGAAAGAAACCCCTCATTGATATGGGTGTATTGTATTATGTTTCGTGTATTGTATGTGTATTCTTAGAGCAAGAAACGGATAGGGAGAGCTGTAGAGAGAACATAGGATATCACGAACGGATCTGCTTTCAGTAGTTAGTATCTCTTCATTTTGTTGGATAATATAAAGGAAGGGTACTTGTGAAATTGTTGGTCGATCGTAGCCCAAATTGGGTGAACCACGTATATTTGTGTCTCTCCTGGTTTTATATGTTCTCACGTGTTTGTGTTTCCACATATGTTATGTGTTGCGTTTCTCTGTAATATATAATTTTTCTAACATAAGCATCTATAATTTTTATTATGAGTTTATACCATTCTCTTGATAGGAATAATAATGCACTTAAAGGTGGGGTTTTTAAAAACTCTTTTCCTCCCTTTTTTAGGTAATATATTTTGAGGATAATTGTCATCCAAGGGTGAGGGACAATGATTGTGAATGGATGAGAGTATAACATTAGTAACTTATTTGATTGATTAAACATTCATTTTAATTTTACATTTATTAAATGTGATAGAAGAATAAAGATTTTCTTTGCATATGAAAAGACTTTTAATTTTAAATGTTTTCAAAATCATCATATTATTTTATTATTTCATTGCATAATGTAATATCTCCATCTTGGCCCCTAAATTATTTTGTAAATAATTGTAGTTGATGGTATTGTATTTCTTGTGTCGATATACATGCATCACCATTACAAGAAAAAATGAAATGGAAGAATCAAGAAACATTTTATATGTCACTCTAGATTCTCGATCTAATAAATATGATGATACTAGACTCAACTAGGAACATAAAACCTTGACAACATGAGTGGAAAAACAATGGGGGTGCTACGGGAATTGTCTTTATACATAAGACTCTCCATGAAACTAGAATATAATTTAAGCATTTTTCCCTCTTGCCTAAGAACTACATCTATGAATAATTGGGTGGTTGGAATAGTCACCATCATAAATAGGAGAGTTGGGGTGGAAAATCGTAATAGTGCTTCATAATTTAATGGAATGTAACACTGTCCTCCCACATCTACCCAAGTATTTGGTCAAGCGGGATAAAAATGTGACGAGAGAGTTACTATGATTTTATTCAACCTCCTAGGTGACCTTGAGAAGTGGAATCGACATAAACATATCACACATACCTTCCACATCAACAATGGAACTCTAAGGAACCATCCCAACCACTTAGGTAACTAGCCCTTAGGTCCCACTAAGCATTTAGACTATTAAACCCTCTAACGTTCCCTTGATATGTGCAGGTGTGTTTACGTGACTACGGATGGTCCCACAACATAGGCATGTGTGCGTCCGAGCCTTTTCCCACAAACTTGTGCTTAGTGTCCCTGGATTTGAGATACCTTTTCAAGCCTGCAGTCCAATTCATCGCCTAGAACTCAATGAAAAGTTCATAAAATGAATTATGGTGCAAGAAAAACACGAACAAGGACTTGTACTGGACCCCTACTAGCCATGACAAAAAATTTCGTCGAACATGTCACAAATATGTAATATACAGAGTTTAAATAATGGATATAAACATAGGGGTCTCATACTTGTTTGTGAATCTCCAAGAAGCATTTTTTCCTCATCATATTAACTACATTACCATACTATTTAGGCATAGATACAAGTATTGATTAATTTAAAAATCACATGATGAGAGGCATACATCACAAATTTTAATAAAATTCATTCATAACCAACATCTACACAAGATAAATGGAAAGCATATATGCACCATATAAGCCACATAATAACAAGTATATTTACCCATCAATGCAAGACGAAAAATATTGCTATTTCCATAAGCAAAATGCAACCAATTATGGGGCTTCCATGTTTCAACCTGACCATAGACATGGTTAAGCCAAATCTCTCTTCGACTAGTCACCCTCTGTGCCATATTCCAAGCATGAATGTGGTATCTCATAAACCAAATCCATCAAAACAAAACCAAGGCTTCCCAGAGGCCAAACCACCTCAACCCTCAACCGGTGATTCCATATCACGTCCCGGGGCTCTAGAGCGTTTTTCCCAACTGAGCTTCCCGGGACTAGTAACTCTACCCTACCATTGTCGTCGGTGCTTCAGTGTTTTTCACTGCGAGGTTTCTAGGACTAGTAACCCAACTCACCAAGGGTTTCCGAGCATTTATCCAGCCAAGGCTTCCGGTGACTAGTAACTCAACCCAAGTTGTTATTGTAATATTCCCAAATGGGAAAATCAACAATACATGCACTAGAAAACACATTTTTTAGAAATATATTCCATAATAACTATAGAAAAGCCCATAGATCCATTGGTTTATTCATTTTAGGACCCAAATCCAAAAAGGATATTAGAACCAAATCATGATATATAAGTTAAAAAAAAGCCTCCCACACCCAGAATAGCCCAATAACAATACAACCTCCCCAAAAACTATCGCAACACGAAAAGTACTGCACAAGTGACAGAGTACGAGTTTAATGAGGGTTTATACTCGGAAATTACAAAGACAAATAGATCTACTCATATATTAATCAATAATTCTCAAAAGCTGAGATCTAGTCTCTTTATACAAATCCAAGAGAACTTTCAGGGAAGGGTTTTTGGAAATACACCCAAATACAAATGGTGATCTACGGCCCTATGACTAAAGAGTCACCGTGTAAATCACACGGAGAAGATAGAAGGCTGAAATAATATATATGATACGGATCTTCTCAAATATCTCCTCCAATGAAAGGATGAACCCTTCAATCATAGGAAAACACTCCAAAAGAGCCTCGAAGATCCCTCACTAAAGATGCCCTCCAAAATAACACAATTCCCAATTGAAATTAAGCTGTGAGATGATGGGGATAAATTCTTCCCGATTCCAAATATGTGAAATTTGCACAAGAACCCTCCAAAAGCTGATCTCCCAAGAGAAGGAATCCTTCCTCCTATGAAAAACTAGCTGAGAAAGTGGGTTTCTCAACCCTCCACTACAACACCGCGACACAACACAATATTTTGCGAAACTCCATTGAAGTTGAAGATTGAAGCTTGGCCAAAATGTCGGATATCCTGGAATGATAGATCGACTCTCCCAAGAGGCATCTCAAGGAAATATATGGAATTCCTAAACATGAATACCTAGTGCTAAATCAACACTGAAAATCCTAGTTAAATAGCTGACGAAAAGCAAAAGTATAAACAAACATATCAAAATAAAATTCATAAGCTAACCCCTATATGGTACTGCCATCCTCTTCCTTATAAACAATGTGACACTTCTCACCTTGGGCTCCACTCATTAGGGTTTCCACCATCACACAATCAATCTCCCTCCAAAACTGCGATGTCCCATCATTAAAGCCACTCCTCCATATAACGTTGTTTTATTTGGTCAAAGTTGACCTCTTCAACCTACTCCAGCCCGTTTTTACACCTAAGGGTCTTCAATCCATCTTTTATTTAACTATCTAAGCTAATCTACATTCATACTTGCCATCTCAATTGATGGTTCACTCCCTCCATTCCATATATGTTGACTTGGTCAAACTTGACCTTGTCTTCATGCATTAGCCCTTGTTCACACATGAGGGTGTTCTATCCAGCTATGAATATGATCCCTTTTCCCATTAAGAGGGATTTTATTGTTGCTAAAAAATATTTATGGGTCTCCTTACCCATTTATTCATCTAACCATAGATTAAGAGCAAAATTAATATTCCTATTAGTTGCATGCTAAGTTAGGAATATTACAGTCCTCCTCCTCCAAAATGTTGCTTTGTCCTCAAGCAACTATAAGGATATAAACCGAAGGGCCTC
Source organism: Pinus albicaulis (assembly GCA_034641835.2). NCBI lineage: Eukaryota > Viridiplantae > Streptophyta > Pinopsida > Pinales > Pinaceae > Pinus > Pinus albicaulis. The sequence goes on from CM076577.1 coordinate 1,232,740,610, forward strand.
CTCTCCTCCTCCTCGTAGCATCCTCATATGATAACCTCCTCCAAGGTACAAGATGTTGTATCATCAATACATCTCCAAGTTTACCCTCCCAAGTATGCAAGTTAGCTTTTGGTGACCTTCACAACATAGTTATCATCATGTAGAAGTAAAACACCCATGGAGGCAACAATGTGTTGTCTATAGGCCTTCTTGAGGCATAAAATCTGATATATATTGGGAAATATCATCCCCATGTGAATCTCCCATCCCCAAGCTATCATCCATACAAAATGAGCCACCCTCCCAAAATGGTAACTCATGGAAAATCTCCTCCACCTTTGGCTCATGCAATGTAGGTGGGCTGAATAAATGAACATGGTAGAAAAAATATCCTACCCCACATCTGCTCTCTCCCCACTTGTGATAAGTGTAGGGTAGCTACCGATCTTGAGTTGCAATAATGTTGCCCTCAAGTGGCAAGAAGAAGACCGGATCTTCAAAGATCCTCTCCATAGAACCATGAATCATGCTCGGCCCAATCCATCCCGTACAAAGTGAATGGTACATCATCACCATATGGCATCCAAATCAATAAAATGATGAAGGTTATGTGCAAGTTTGGATGATACCAATGGTCTCTCCAGTGGATACAACGCAGTATTTCCAACTATTGTTTTAGAAAATCATGTGGCAAGTTTTCCTCCAACAAGTTACTAGTTGTGCGTGTTTTCTCATCTACTAAGAGGTAGTAAATGACATTATATATCATCTGAGCATAATAAGAATAGTACCACACTTGCCCAAAGTCATGTAGAGAAGGGGTTATCTCTCATCATAAGTGTTTGTCCCTAGAGTGACCATGAAACCCAAAAATAATCTAGCCCTCTTGTGGAGCAATGCACTTGTACATAGATGGTGAGATAATGCAAATACTCAATGGAATAATCAGTAAGTGTAGAACACATTTCTTACCATGCATAGTGAGTAAGCTGAAAGTGAGGTCCAAATATGAGCCCTCCCATGAGAATCTTCTCGTAAGGATCTGAAAAATGAAGGAATGCATACTCCCCCTTGGGACACTCCATCAATAGATACATACTCCCTAAGTGACAGCACTATTGGCCTTAGTGATAAGGCTCTTGTCACTTCATGACTTCCTCCCTTTGACATGCCATATGCCAAAGTCATCCACCATAATGTTGCTATGTGGGGAGATCACCTTCCTATGTGAAAGTATCTCCTTATCCTCCATTGTTGAAGGGTAGCCTCTTTGTACTTTGATTGTGCCATCCCTTTCTCTCGGAAATATCATGCCAAGTATGGAAAAAAATCTTCCCATACTCTCCCTAAGAGTAGCCAAAGAAAAATAACTCTTTCTACCCCCTACACCTCCATCATACAAATCACGTGGTGAAGATATGATGATTGACATGAAGAATTTCATATCAACACAATGCACCCAAACTCCTTGCTGCCATATGATGCAAGTGTCACTGCTCAAGATTCCTCCACCAACATACCCCTTGAAGAAGGATATGTCACATGATGGCCAAACTCTTTCAAGAGTAGCCAACGCATCCATGTCTCCCGCTACCCCGTGTCATAGATATGCAAGTGTCTCACCAACCTCTTGCTCACCATCCACACCCATTCATCAAAATGTGGGTGCCTCCCGTCCATGCTCCATCTTCGTACTCCTCCAATGGAGAATACCATCCTCCCAAATTAGATTTCTACCTTTTCATTTCATGGGATGTTGAAATGCAACCTCTTGGAGATCTCCCAGTGAAGACCCCACACTAATGACCAAATTGAATCCCTAAGGATCCAAGTATGCTCGAAGGAAAAATCTCCCCATAGAGCCGTGCAATGCTCATCAAGAAAGATCCATCACAATGTTGAAAGATAAGAGGACTCTCATCAATCATCTTCTCATCCAATGTCACACAAGTGCAATGGTCATCGAATTCTCCGAAATAGTTGGGCCCTCCCAACTCATCACTCGTTTCTCAATGACAGCATGTATGGATATCCACAATGGGGTATTTTATGTCTCATGCTCAAGCGCAATGCCGAACATATAGTTCGCGTAGGATTTTTTTAGGACAAAGCTCATCCTATCCTCCAAAAATCCACACCCCAACCCCAAGTGTTGTGTGCATCTCAAAAATGACACACTAAGATGATTGTTTAACCCCTCCTTGAACAACTCAAGTTTTCACAAGACACAGTGAAAGTCCGTTGCTCCAAATCAGCAATATGTTTTGACCCCTTGATCATGCAATGGCTTATTTCCACGACCCTCCATAAGATTTGGCTGAAATAACGTGAAAGTGGAAACTTATGCATACCTTGGTGAAGCTTGGGAACATCTTGTATGGCTACAAGGGTTCCTTCCTCCAATGTGTTGGCTCCCCCTAACTCGCTGATGTTGATGGTCTGCTCCTTTATATTTGTATCAACACCGGTACAAGTCTCCTCAAATGGTGGTGAAGGCTTCTCCTCCTCTCGATTTCTTCTTGTCAAATTTTGTGATCACCCCTTTGAGTAAAATCTGTAAAATCAATCACTCTTGCATGACTCAAATGGTTGAACCACCAAATGTTTGCTTCACCCTCAAGGTGCAATGCCGCAATCTCAACAGCCTCTCTTTCTACCATCTGGATGTAGTGGGAAGAATGCATCTAGATTCCTTGCCCAAGCCTTTGTTGTACAAGTGGATGATTCATCAAAAGTAGACAATAAAAATGTATTTCCCTTTATTCTCCTATTGTTGCAAGGTCTCCTTTCTTCTTCAAGATGAATAACCGTGGAAGAGTTAGAGTTCCCTTGAAAGCTCTAGGTTGAGACTTATATTTTTCTAGGTATTCACTTAGGATCTCATGTTCCAAGTGCTCTCCATCTCCATGCTTCTTGTCTTCTTCCTCAAAAGAAGAGGGCATAGTGTATTTCTTTGGAGCTCTTTGCAACACTAGTTCTTTCTCTGTTGGAAATATTGTCATTGATGGCAAAGGACTTGGCAAAGAAGGAGCATCCGAAATAGTAACTATGAAAAGAGAAAAGCAAAGTAGAAGCAGAAGAAGAGTGCATAATTGAAGCGAACTGTTCAGAGACGAGTAGAAAAACCATCGAATAGAAAAGAATAAGTGAATGTTCTAGTAATGGTAATTCATGTGTAAACACATGTATGCATCCTAATGGAATCCGTGATAAGTAAGAAACCCCTGTGAGGGGATTAATGGTGCTATGTATGTTGTTCAAGGAACCGATGTTAATATGGTCGTCGGTGTATCCAAACTAGTAGATAGTGGAGTTATATATATTCGTTGAATATATGATATGATCAAAGATATGGTTTTAAGCTCCACATGGAAGGGCCTACGCTATTATTAAGGAGCTAAATCGGCTTTCGTGGAGAAAGGAATGAGGAGAGAGGGAAAATCAGTTATAACGTGGAAGAACTAAAACAGAGTATTTGGCATTGAACTCTCGATGGAACATGGACTAACCCTTTGGAATCATGAACGGAACCCGGAAGGAAATAGGTGGAACATAACAAAAGGAAGTGCGAAGGAACCCTACGTGGAAGAATGGAACCATGACCAAGTGAATAGTGATAGGCGGTTTCCGAATTTCATCGCACCACCTTTCTAGTGATAAGCGGTATTTCTGGTTGGGGAGCGATTCCATAGAAATGTTGACACGTAGCAAAGGTGGACCCATGAAAACCGCTATCAAAGCGTGCCATCACACGTTAATGTTCGACCAAAGAAGCCGAGTGATATTATTGAACACCATTGATCCGGGGAAGGGGTCATCTGGACGTTGTTCATTTGCTAGAGATGCGCGAAGGTTACCCAAGGTACGACGCGCCATCGTGTGTTATCATATGTGCATCATCGTCGAACAATATATGTCGGATCATCTAAAGACCGAGCGATGTTCTCTTTGCTGCGTCTGGATGGAAATGATCATTAGTGATGGGCCCCGGCTTTTAAATTATATTGATTAGGGCCGTCGATTATGTATATGGGGCCGGAACCAAAGGTCTATTTAAAATCCATTTGATAAAAGCGCTGGTTATGAATATAAAGTTCTATTATATATTTAATTACCAAAGGTTGTGAATAATATTTATTTATCAAATTCCATGAATTTGATAAATAAAATTCCAATAAAAGAAAGAAAACCATCAGCGGCACGTTAATGTTTCTTATCCTTGGCTATAGTATTATTTCGGTGGAGATAAATATTACCTTTGGGACGATTCGTGCATGAAAGAACGAAGATTGGGATTTCAATTTGGATTGGTTCGACTTTTTAATATGAATACCATTAGCGGTTGAGTGGTTTTCTACTCATGGTATTGATAAAGGCTAAACTATATAAGGAGAAGAGAATTATACTACAAAGTGTGCAAATTGAGGGGTTGTTAATGAATAGAAATTCTTAAGAGATATCAAAGCATGATCGAACTCTGTCTCCGATGAATCCGAATCTATGATGCACCTATGGATATGATCTCTAGATCTAGAAATGATGAATCTCTAGGAAGATCTCGAAAATGAAGTCATGAAGATCCGACGCAAATCTGATGAAGAAATTAAGAGAAAGTTGGTAGAGCCGAGGGTTGAAGCCTTCAATGCGAAAGTGAAAGCTTTCTACAAAACCTGGTGTTAAATCGGGGGTTGGAGCTCCCTTCTAGTGGCAACCGGAAAATGAGAGAAGGTGGTAGCCTTCTACGGTGGGTGCCTGCGTGTCTGGGTATAAGTCTGCACACTAAACATAAAATTGTAAGAAGTTTTCTTTATAATAAATATTGAAGACCGAGATAACAACAGTGGTGGTTTTCTCCCGAATTGGGTTTCCACCTTAAATACTGGTGTTCATATGTGTTTCTTATGTTTGATGGTTTGTTCTCGTTATTTCGTTCATGCTTCATCGCTTAACATCCGATGAATGAATGATGCAATGATCTAAGTAAAGACATAATAAGATCTCCCGAACATACAAGTTGGATTCAGAAAGTAGCATATGGTATCAAGAAAAGAAAAATTTAAAAGTTCTCGATCGCCGCTAAACACCGATTCACCCCCCTCTCGCTATTTATTCCAACAATTGGTATCGGATCAGGTCCTTCGAAAAGCTTAGCCGCTAGAAGGAAGATCAATCAAGATGAGAAATCAAGATGGAATAGCATCTATCGGGCCTCCGCTCTTCAACTGAAACAATTTAATCTTATCGGAAAAAAAAGGATGAGATCCTATCTTTAGTCTCTCGGGTGCGTATGTATGGGCTATTATTGAAGTAGGATATCAATATCCATCCAGCAGTACTAACAGATCCAACAGAAGAAAAAAATTATGAAACAAATGCAAAGGCGGTTAATGCTCTATTGGGAAATCTAACTAAATCGGAATTTGTCAAAGTCATGCAGATTGAATACAAAGAAAAGGAAATATGGGACAAAGTCATTCTAAGCTATGAAGGTGATGCGAAAGGTAAAAAGTGCTAAACTCCAAACTCTCATAATTCAATATGAGAACCTAAAAATGAAAAATGAGGAGAGCATTACTAATTTCTTTTTTACGACTTGATGATATTGTAAATCGAATGAGAAATCCGGGAGAAAACAATAACCGAATCTACTTTTGGTTGAGAAAGTTTTAAGATCACTAATGACAAAATTTGAGTCAAAAAGTATCCGCTCTTGAAGAAAAGTAGGATCTTCAAAATCTTACTCGTGGTGCAACTTCATGGCATACTAACCGCATATGAAATGAGAAGAGGAGGACCATCTAGTCAAGGAAGCTCGTCTTTAGATCTTCTACAAAAGGGAAAGAAGTACAAGAGACGAAGGATCTGGGGTATATCTCGGAAGAAGACGAGGTAAATTTTGTAAAGAAACTCCAACTTGGTATAGGATGGTTCGAGAGGTAAGCTTCCTTTCAAATGTTTTTGCTTGTGGAAGAGTTGGTCATTATGCTACTAAGTGTCCTAACAAAGAAACACATGAAAAAGGAAAGGAAGTAGCAAGAAGGAATAAGAATCGGTTTAGCACTAGAAAAAGTTACTATACTCATGAAGACAGAGTGATGGGTTATCGGACAGTGAGGAAGAATGTGAACAAGATCTTAGACTTCTCATGGCATTTGAAAAGGAGTCTAGAGAAGAAAAGGATACTTTTATGGATGCTTTAGAGGACAATGATTTTCTTGATGAAATCAATCAACTCAAAATATGCTTATGATGCAGGAGCATTAGCTCCGGAAAACAACTTGTATTTTATTTAAACTAGGGGATTTCATGTTTTGAAGAAATATTAAATTTCATGTAAATATTAATATTATTTTGAGTGATTAATTATATTTTTAATTAATTATTTGTGAGAATTTGTAAATGTTTCCAAACAACTGGAAACATGAGAGAAATTAGCTTCAAGATAATTTAGAATTAATGATGGAGCCTAAGTTGGAATTAGTTTAAAAGTTTTAGGGATAAAAATCTATTTTTTAGGGATGGTGAGAGATTTGGGGGATTTGTTGAGATTTTAAAGGGGTTGAACTCAAATTAGTACATTTTTTAATCTGTATAAATTAGTAAGCCTCAAAGGCAATTGAGAGGTAGAATAGAATCAAGAGGAGAAGGTGAGGCTTGGACAGCCCAAACTTGTAAGCTCTCCCAGGGCAATTGTAAGGCCGTTAATGTTGAATATCCGCAAAGACCGTAGTTTGTAAGTGATTTTGGTTTGGTTATATGAAAGTGTTTTTTTTCCCCAAAGTTATATGTGTTGATCGATCACTGTAATTGAGGTTTCAAATGGAAGTACCCATATGTATTATTGATGTAATTATAGATTTAAAGTTGATTTTATAAATCGAGTGAGATCAATTATCCTATGAGAAGGATGGAAATCGAACTTTCGATTCTATATGGTAATACCACGCTTAAATTTGAAAGGGAGACGTTGAGTTCTTATTTCAAGCTTTGTAGGCCAAAACTCAGTACATAAGTGGAAGAGTCAATGTTATTGATATCAAGCATTTCAGCTTGTTAATGGTAATGGTTTACGAGATAGCAGATGATTATGCATTTAAATCCGTGAACCGAATTCAATAGTAGTCGATTATGAAATTAAAGCCGTAATGTGATAGCGCGATCGATTATGAATTTAAATCCGTGAACCGAATTCGATGTCAAATTGTGTCTATGGAAGACGTGAGAAAAGGCATAGGCTATTGTTATTAAACACCGGTTATTCTAATTTAATTAAAAACGATTTCAATTGTTGGGTTTTAGTAGCAAGTGAAGGAGTTAAATGACCAGGTGTGGGGAATTTTGGGACAACGAGGTGCGAGAGATGTGGATGCGTTGTAACGAGTGGAATAGGTTGTCGAAGAACACTATGACAAGCCATCGTTTCTTATAGTATGTTGGATCCGGAGTGAAGCGAGATCAAACTCTGTACTGAAGGTCAAGGACGGAGTTACAAATGTCGTTGAATGAAATTGATTTGAAAATCAAACATAGAGCCGTATGTTCATGATTTAGTTGCATCACAGTAGATGATAAGGGCCGGTCATTCTATTGATCGAAAAAATTGGAGCAATTCGAAGAAATGAAAAGTCATCGTGCAACACGATGAAAGCATGTCGAGTGGAATGGAAAATGCATCGAAAGGTTAATAACATGTTTCACGATTGAATTGTTTGAATTTTGAACGAGTAAAAGCGAATAGCAGTGGCGCACATCGCATATAGCGATATTTTGAGAAATCGCCGAGGATTTGATTGGTGAATCAAAATCGAGTTTTATAGAATATGAATCATAGCGCGTGGAAATTATGCAAGGATCAAAACCGATACTATGAGTTGATAGGCCATGGTGTGTAATAAAGGTTGAATCACATTGCCGTGATCGATTGGGAAGGTAAGTTTAGTTGTCGTGTTCAAGTTTTAAAATCTGGGTTTGGGTTTGTTAAGATTGAATGGGTATAATTTGTGTGTGAGATGAAATGTTAATTGGTATTCAAATAAACCATGGAGACGGTTTACAATGGAATGTATAATTCCATATGAATTGGGGTTTGATTAAACAATGTTGAGTTGAGTTAAAAAAAAACCCAAGGGCGCATTTGTTTCGTTGACTTTTGATTGTATCCGATATTAAAAGCCACATGAATGTTGGTGATTAAATGGAAATGAGAGAATTGAGGTATTGGGTATGGTTTATGGAAGCATTCGAATATTGATTGATTGACAATTTGATGCTTTAGAAATGTTTACTTGGGAAATGGTTTTATAAACCATAAACAGAAAGATAGCTTCCGCAATTGAAAAGTGTATGAAATTTCCCAGATTGGAGTCTTAATTGGGCATTGATTGTAATGCATTCTTATATGCATAGTTTCTTTGGGAAGATTCTGGGGTTTGCAGGCCCTGCCTGCATCATTTTTGGTATCAGAGCTGGAATAGCTCTGTTTGAAGGATGAATTTTTTATTAATTTCATGTGTTAAGATCAAATTTTGAAACTGATGAATATTGCAGCACAGGGATGCAAGTGCAGTTGAGGAAGGAAGCAAGATCAAAAGGATCTTGAAAGGTGAGATTTTGCAGTTAACATTTAACTCTGGCTTGAAGACTATTTGTAGAATTTGGTTGCAGGCATAGTGAAGAAATCTCAGCAAGAAGATGCGGATCACAGTTGGAGTGCACTGATGAAGGAGTCCAACAAGGGATTCTAGGTGTGTGGCAGAACCTAAAGATTCAACAGAGGTTGAATGGAAAGGACAAGTGTGTTCTTGAAAGTTGTAGATGAGAGAAGCCTAAAAGAGCAGTGGAGAAATGCTCGAAAGGTTCCAGCAGAGGACCGAGTGATTACCAAGAGACCAGATCCGGAGAAAGGGATTGGTGAGGTAAGTGGCAGTAGAAGAGTTCATCGCTGCGAGGCTTGGTGCAACTCATGAGGGAGAAACTCATGGTGAAGGAAATGACTACCGAAAGTCATAAAGGAGAAAGCAGAGGTTCGTAAAGAGGCCACATTAAAAGGAGGGAGAAAGATGCCAAGACAAATGGCATATTGAAGCGATGGACCGATGAAGAGTACGAGAAAGAGAAAGTTGAGATCACGATTCATCTTGAGTTATTTATGGAGTTGTTGCAAGAGAATATGGAAGGCCGCAGACAGGGGGTTGTTTGATGAGGAAGAGAGTGAAGTGGCGAGGCTACAACGTAAAAAGAGATCGACAAATAAACATGCGATTAATGGAAGAGTCGAAGAAGCTCGAGCAGATGATGGATGTGCGAGTTGAGACGGGAAGAACTCGGTAGAGCTGAGTTGGAAGAGGAGGTTTCCATTGATGAAACAGAAGAAGAGATCATTGATGATTTCTTTAGTTATCGAGGGCGGATCAGATCAAATCTGGATAATATGAAGTCTTGTATTTTTTGTATCTCGACAATTGTGATGTGATTACGAGTGCTAAGGAGGATGCGCAATCTTGTATGGAAAAGAATATTTCGGGAGATAAGTACTTTGAAAAAAGAAAGAGTGATGCTTTTGCTATTACGAGACAAGAGGAATTTCATGTGAATGAAGAAGAGGATCAGCTAGAAGAGTCGGTATCCGAACCGACAGATTGAGACTATTGAAACTTGTAGTTTTCAAACCGACAAGTTGTGTATGAATGCAGGGGAATGTAAGTGGTGATGATATGCTTCAGCAATGCCACGGATAAATTGCATTGTTGGAATATTTGTTGAAGAATTCAGTAGTATGACGAGGAGATTGCAAAGCAAAAGAAAGAGTTCATGTACGATAGAACAAGATCGAAACACATCATGGAAGAAGATGATGTGAGAGAAACACAGAGTTGACGAGTCTTGAGAATTCTTTAGAGGATTCTTTGGAAAGTTTGGATCAGCGTACTTGATGTGCTAATTGAGATGGAAAATTTAGAACAACATATTGAGGTGTCCGGGAGAGGGAAGTAAGGCACTAATGCCTTATGATTTTTTTTTAACAAGTGTTTTGTGAATGCAGGGTGTTGAAGACCATTTGACTCGGTTGAGTAGTCAAATGAAGAATAAGGACGAGAATTCTATGGAAATTTCTAATCCATGGAATGAGGACGTTATGTTGTCGGAGATGATACTCGAATAGTCAAGATTCGAGTTAGAAAGAATCTCAATTGCAGAATTGGGAAATACAGATGCGAGAGAGATGAAGACAAGCAGAAAGAAGTACACAATGTACCAGGTCCCAGTAAGTCACCGATAGGTGGAGGAGAAGTTTTTCCGTTGCGAAAAATAAGAGGGCATGGATGATTGGGTGGCGATAAGAAATGAGAAAGTACAGACGAAGAAAGCAAGAAGTCGACAAGTGACAAGACAAATAGAGAAAGTAAGTGTTACAGTCAAAAATACCTCCTCATCAGCTCGAGGGGAAGACAAATATGGAAGAAGTACAAAGACCTAAATTAAACCTATTTACGCAAGATAACGCATATATAGAACATAACAAGAGCGTTATAACACGGTCAAGCAATACATTGGCCGCGTTAGTGGCTAGGGCAACGCTCCGTTTACACTCGGAGGGATGTGTTACTCGTGTTTTAAGTTTGAATTGGGAAAAGAGCGCGAGAAAGATTTGAATCTCCGACTTTCCCTCACAAAGGAGTCGGTGCACAAAGGAAATCGCATGAAGCACCAGTTCATTATTGGTCATTGCCATAGAAGACCGAACTCCAAGAGAGGCAAAAGCATGGAGATCAAAGAAACATCTAAGCCTTTTCCATTCCAAACTAGTGGAAAGAGAAGGGCAACAATGGCCTTCTCCCTCTCCTATAAGAAGGAGATGAAGGCTCTTAATTGAAGGTCGAAGGATTGCTCAAAGTTCTTACATACTTGTGGAATAGAGAATAGTGTGACATTGTGAAGGCCAAGAGTCAAAGAGGCTCCTTGAGAGTTTGTTGGCTTGGACTTCTTCACTTGATAGAGAAGAGAGATTGGGAGACCGAGGAGGGCTTGGTACAACCGATGGTTGTAATCCTCCTTCTTTCAAAATCAATAGAACTATGTTCTGTTTTGTCCATTCGATGCTTAATGTTATATTGTTGTTTCAATATTTGTTTAGTATGATATGAATGGATCGGATGTGTATAATCTAGATTTGTATTGTTGATTTAATTGATAGAATACTTGTTATATTAGAAGTTACGCGGGTGCTTTGATCGATTGCAGGGTCTCGGATTTGGAGCCCGCGAAGAAGGACTCTTACTTTGCCGTCAGCGTTCTCCAAGAGATTCCAAGACCGTCAAAGAGGTAATTATCTATTGTATTCCTTCAAGTTATTTCAAGCTAATATGAACATGCTCATGCCATCTTTGTGAACAACATAGCTAATCTTACTTGTCTGCCTCTGCATTGGAAAGCCCCGAGAGGGATATACGAAAACCAACCACCCAAGCGAGCTTTACCCTAAAGCGTAATTGGCGAATCCACTGGGGACTTTCCCCATACTTTCCGGACTATTTCTTCCTTCATTTCTTCTCTCCTCCTGCTCAATATCCTTCCAACCATTTTTTGATGCCCAGAGACATACCAAACGCTGCGCAGTTCAATCTCGTTCCCTGTCCCCGGCCAATCGAAGAGCTTTTTCCCTCGGTTAACGTGACCTATGCGGGCTCACTCCGATGCGTTATAACGCGGTCTAGGCTTAAATACGGTACGTTATAACGTTGTATTTTTCTCACGACGATAGAGCGTTACTCAGCCAAAAACCCCGTTGTTCACTACCGTGATTGTGTTTTAGGCCGTAGAGTTTTTTGGCCACCGCATCTTTCACGATCGAATCCTCGTGCTTGTATGCACGTAAAGATGGCATTGAGTATTTGTTTCTCTTATTTAGTTAGTGTGCAAAGCATTTACTTTTTTAAAGAGAATTTCGCATTTAGTTGAGTTTATTCTGAAAGTTTAGTTCATAGATCGTTAAAGAGGTAGATAGAAGTCTCGAATCTTGAAAGTTGAGTCGTGTTATTTACATGTTGGTGCATGGATGATTGAAAAAGAAACCTCTCCTTGTAGAAACACCGTTCATTGAAGTTAATATTTAGAGCATTTTTTTGCATGGTTTCTTGAGTCCGCGTCTCACTATACTTCATACGTCCATTTTCCCCTCCGCAAGACTAATAACAAAGTACACTAAAAACAAGCGATAATAAAATCAATCTAATAACTCTTTTTGAGCTCACACAAACAAGAGTTCGAGGCTAGGATCTTGGGTTAGGAAAGTGAGAAAACTACCCAAGATCTCAAAACTTGAAAACTAGAGTCATTAACGAGTGAAATCTCGCCGCACTCACATTATTGGGACCGTTCCTTTACCGGAGCTCGCCGTGAGACAACACTTGGGTGCACTAGAAGGTAGCACCGCTTCGACCGCATCCCTGTGGGTGTGTTATATATTGGGGTTCCCCTTCGGGGGATGTCGAAACTAGATCGGGGGATCTAGGTATTCCGCCCATATAGCACACCGTCCTCGACCGTGGACCCCCTTGATAGTGTCTCGTGATTTGAGGTATCCTTAGTGGCCATAATTTTAGGGACTTACACAAGGTGACTTAACCGTAATCGTACTTTTCGACCAACCCTCTCGTATGCTATTGTGAGACCTGGGATTTCATCACCGAGTGAACAATAGTACTCGCACAGGCACCCTATTCTCGGCTACTTGTCGATTGATTTTAGAGAGTCTTTTTCTTTTTTTAGTAAGTGTGTGGTTACTCGTCACTTGAGACTTCATAATATATCACATTTTTAAATAAAATTTGTTAAAATTAAACCGGTCACCGTGGCGTCCCCCCGACCCACGCCGTGCTGCTCTCGACAACGAGCAGGTCTACCTCCTCTTACCTTAGAGGAAAGATTGAACCTCGTGAACCCGGCCTTCTACTGAAGAGCAGCTCCTCTCGACTAACCCGGACTATCACATAGACCCTTATCAGCGGAACTCCCCGGAGGACCCTTTCACCGAAGGCGTTGTACCCAATTACAATCCTCCACTCACCGACCCGTTAGGACCCGTGATAATCCGGATTCCACCGCGCCAAGATATGTCCGCGGCAACACCAACATCTATTTCTCCACCGTATCCATAGGGTCGATACCAATGGAAACCGACTCCTGGTTCGCCATCATCCTCCCTCGCTAGGTGGTCGGGTTCTATGCCATTACTGGGTAACCCCGTAGAGTCAACATATGCCTACCCCCAACCCTATGGTCAACACAACTATCGTAGTTTACCGAACCCTTCGGCATCTACTCCTACCGTGACCACATTGGGGACCACTGTAGCTCCTCCCACGAGCACGACTACTTCGGTGCCCTTTAACAACCCTTTCGGTTGGAACCCTCTCGTTGAGTTCAAACCCCCCGGCCACTATACCAGGGGGGCTGTTATCGAGTACATAGGTAGCAGGGAATATTTCTCTTCCCATGCAATCCTTAGGACAAATGGGACAACCCATTGTAAATACTATCCCCTTAAGTGGTTCAAACATAGGTGTAGGATCTATACCGTTGCCAAATTATGCAAGTACTAGTATGCCCCCGGAAAAACTCTATTGCATCCATTTGGACTAACCAACCCCAACCTCCATCCGGAGTGGGAGGGCACTTTTACGCTGGGGGCAACCAACCATTTGCCCCTCAATACACTATGCCCTATGGACAAGAACCGTATGTCCCTACTCCTCCACCTATGGGAGGTTTTTATCAAAGTCCCACTTACCCTTCTCGGTAACACATGGATGGGGGGACCCTATGGTCCAAGTAATCAGTCCCATACTACCTTGGTTAGACTTGAGGGGCAAATCCACAATTGCCTTTCTTGGCAACTTTGGACATACCCGACATCCTTAAGCCGACAAACGACCCCATCAACCACAACTCACTTTGGCCTCCTATACCGCATAAGATTCCTTCGGATATCCCGAAGTTCGACGGGAAGCATGGAGACGACCCGCCGCACACATCACTACCTTCCATTTTTTGTCCATATCCAATTCCATGGTAGATGATAGTGTCCGCCTTCGATCGTTCTCCCGCACCCTTACGGTGCAATGCCACCAAGTGGTACATTGAATTACCATGTGCCGCCATAAATACGTTTGGCGCTTTAGCGACGGAGTTCTTAAAGAACTTTCAACTACCAATTAGAGTGGAAACCGCACGTGCACTGTTAACATCACTACGCCAAGACACCGCCACCCACATCTCCGACCATATTCATGAATGGAGACGTAGGAGGAGGCTTGTCAAAGCGCCAATACTGGGACCATCTCTTAGCCAATTGGTTTTGCAAGTCTCTTTTACCCCATATCTCTAAAGAAATTGGCCTTTCAGGGCGGTGACAGAAGATCAATGTATCCGTCGTGCCCCAAAGACCTGGATTTAATCTATTCACAATCCGGCACGCTTTACGATCTGCTTCCCCCCATGCCCCCGGTAACTCTAACCATCCCGGCTACTAAGAAAACCCGGAGCTCATGCCGATGGTCTCGTTGGCGTGATCTCCGGTGTAGCCACCAATCGGCCTCTGTGGGGCAAACCTCCCAGCCATCCTCACCGCCACCACCCCCCATCAAATGACTCTCTCCCTTCCGTCGAGGTAAATTCGGTGCAAACCTCACAAAAACCCAACGGGAAAAATAGGAAGAATAAGAAGAAAACATCTTCTTCGGAAGAGCGATCGAATAATCGTAATAACTCTAATAAAAAAAATGCTCCTAATGAAAAAAGGAAAGGATAAACCCATGAGATTTCCTTGTAAAATCTGTAGTGAGGACCACTTGACATACAAATTTCCTCGCTATGGGAATGCACTCGATTTTATTGCTAACAAGGATTCCGGGAGAACACCGCCATTCTTCACAATCCCTTCCCCAATCAACGTAGCAAAGAACATCAACATATGGTTGACAACCCGCCACAACTCCATCAACTGGGGAAATGGTGGTTTGTATCCTTCCCGGCGAAGGACCATCCGCCATTTATGGCATCAAGAGTATTAACCTTCAAACTCGCGCCAAGCTTTATGGAACTCCTACCATAGATGCTCAGAACCCGGAACTAGTTCCAATCCCCGCCGCCCAACGATTTGCATATCGAAAGGCCCTACCGTTGAACTCCGTAATTTGTCCCCCTAAAGGGACACTTCGACGCACGACTCATAATACCTCCGCACGTGCAGCCCAAAACTACAATATTGTAGAAGATTTGGCGCAGCACCGTCGCCTATGTCTCGCACTTGAAGTATTACAAACTCTGTCCAACACAAAGGAAAGCCTTGCTTTCGGCCATTGGTGGAATAGATCCCCGTGATTCCATGCTAGCAGCCTTTGATATGGAAAAGGCTAAACCTCGCCTCTCGCATCAACTCGCATTCCAAGTGCAGGGTTGTGTCGAAAGGGAGACCCATCCATCGCATCGCTCATAGACGAAGGTGCTTCGACCGCGTTATGTCACAAGCTTGCCGGCTGAATTTAGGTTCTCCTACTATAACCCCGCCATCGAATTCCCTTAAAGCTTTCGATGGCCACACGTTCCTACCCAAAGGATACCTTGCTAGCTTTCCCATCACTCCGAGTGGGAAAACGGTAAACGTGGACGTTGAAGTCGTGAGAGCGTCATCTCGACTATAATCTATTGCTCTGGTCGCAGCTGGTCTTATGCTATGACCGCCATCGTGTCTTCGGTCTTCCGAGCTCATCCTATTTCCATTGGATGGGAAAATAGTCACGGTCGATCGGCTATCCTTCTCGCATCCCCGATTTTTTCCACTTTACCAAGTAGCTTTGTACCCTTAATAGGGAGGTGTCCCCGACTCTTACGTCGCATTTCTGCACTCGCCTTCTAAAGGCATCTTCCCTACTCGGGTTGTTTTTCCTCTACCGCCGCCTCGCATCCCAAACACGGTTGCAATGATATCCACCTTGTCGGATGGCTCTATCGACCCATGGATCATTCCGGCGCCTTCAGATATTGATTCCTATGGAGATCGGATGCCGCTTTCGCCGGTTGAGTTGGCTTACCAAGCCATCCAAGTCGCATCTCAACCCTCCACTCGATATGGTTTCAACCACGGGGTATGACCCTCTCTCCCATCACGGTTCTCTCTAAGGATCTCCTCAATGAAGTCCGGCCTACGAATGAAGCTATTTGAGAGATCATGTCATTAGAAGAACGACCTTGGGGAGAGTTCCACCATCACGCTTCGACGATTGATTCGTAGGCGATAAAAACTGAAATCCCGTCTTTTTGACCAACTCGAGATAGTTCCCTCCTCTTATACGACTGTCCACACTATCGATTCGTAAGGGAATATGGGTAATCTTTCTAAGAAAATGCTCATTGATATCTCGGTCAAAACGGGTATCGTGGAAAATATTCGAGATCGGGAGAAGATTGCAATCCCCGAGGAAATTGCGCGCTTCACATCCATTTTCAAAGAATTCCGCGATGTGTTTGCTTGGTCTCACAAGAAAATTCCCGACATAGATCCTTCTATCGACGAGAAAGAGATCAAGAAATTTCGAGCATTCTTTTTTACGTGTATTTTTCTCGCTCGTTAATCCAAAAAATCTCGAGTCCTCTTCGTCGGGCTTGTTAAACTTACACGACGAAGCATCGAGCATTCTTTTTACGGTATTTTTCTCGCTCGTTAGTCCGAAAAACCTCGAGTCCTCTTCGTCGGGCTCGTTAAACTTACACGACGAAGCATCGAGCATTCTTTTTTATGGTATTTTTCTTGCTCGTTAATCCGAAAAACCTCGAGTTCTCTTCTTCGGGCTCGTTAAACTTATACGAAGTTGGCATCGAGTGTTCTTTTTATGGTATTTTCTTGCTCGTTAATCCGAAAAACCTAGAGTTTTCTTCTTCAGACTCGTTAAAACCATGGAGAAGTACTGAGCATTCTTTTTAGGAATCTTTTTCTTGCTCGTAAAACCGAAAAAATCCTGAGTCACCTTTGTCGGGCTCGTTAAACCTACCGAGACAAAGAACAAGGAGCCATTCTTTTCCTCTTTTTCAAAGCTCTTTAAACGTAAAAAAGTAAATCGAGTTTTCTCCGTGTGACTCGTTAAAATTTCACGGAGGTATCGAGTTTTCTACGCGTGACTCCTTAAAATTTCACGGAGGTATCGAGTTTTCTCCGCATGACTCGTTAAAATTTCACTGAGGTACCGAGTTTTCTTTGTTGGACTTGTTAAAATTCCACAAAGAATATTGAGTTTACTTCGTCTCCTCGTACTCATAACAAAATGAGGTAGACGTCCATTGAACATAGATTTCTCACTTTTCCGGATTCGATGGACTAACTAACGGAAAATGAAACTGTTTTCGAGCTTACTATTACCCCTTTGCCGTGCTCGGTTATCAAGACATGACAAAGGTACCCCAATGGAGCCAGTCTTTTTACGACATTTTTCGTACTCTCTAAACATGAAAAATTCACCGAGTTTTCTCGTCTGGACTCGTTAAACCTATTCGGACAGACATGGAGTTGTCTTTTTATGACATTTTTCGGGACTCTCTAAACATGAAAAATTCACCGAGTTTGCTCATCTCGGGACTCGTTAAATCTAATCGGATGGGGCACGTAGTTGTCTTTCCGACATTTTTCGACTCTCTAAACATGAAAAATTCATCGAGTTTACTCGTCCTGGACTCGTTAAACTTAATCGACGGGGAAAAATTTGGACAAAATGGATACTACCTGTCGTACATTTTTCAAAAAGGTCGATTTAGCGACAGAAATTCTTGAACATGGCACTTCCCGTGAAAAACTCTTTTTGCAGCTAGCCGAACCCTACCATATATGAGTATTAGCCTTTCATTTCCCGGTGTCCCCCTGCACCGTAAAATCCTAACACACTCTTTGGTGTTCAACACGCTCACACTGCCTAGTACCTGCTAGAGTGCCTTCTATTGTTCAAGCGAGATCTCTCTATCTACCGCTCTCGTTATCAACCAAACCGTTTATTATGCCGTAAATTATTTGTCGTCCGACGTTCCCATTTACTCTTCCTTATCTCAAATCATAAACAAAATCAGTTGGTTTCCGTTTCGTGTTGACCGATGTAGGACGCCCTCGGTGCCTACCTTTTAACGAGATCACTTCCTATTGACTTCAACACCTTATCTAGGAAGTTGATCCGAAAACACATCGCTACCCGGATACTTGCAGTACATCGCGGCGAGTGTAGTCTTGTGTTTGATCAAGGGTCTTCATCATCGCTCTTGGTTGAATGATTCTATGAGTGTTCGACTTCAACTCCCTTTATTCACACTCGCTAGATTGTAATCGGGCATCTTAGGGACCATCATCATTATCGAGTGGCCACCTTCGCGTCGTCTAACGCTTTTCATTATTGACTCGGTAATCGACGATTTCTCACATGTTCAAAAACAACTCCCTCATTCACATGTTGAGAAATATGCAGTTTAAGTGAATCGACGGTCAAGACCTTGGGGCAAATGCTACACCATTAAAGTTGTGTTCCCTTCCCCAAGCTCGCATATTGTTTATGGAGACAACTTCTTCAACCTCATCCTGTTATGACAGACACTTCCACATTGTGCCTATTGGTGGACAGATTCTTCATATCTCTATTCTAGAGAAATCATGTTGTTTAAAGCTACTGAGCATGGGACATGCCCGACTCTAGGAAAATACTATATTTTCTAACATATGTTGTTGTTTCGTGTTTTCCTCGCTCTTTCAAACCTCTCTCTCTACAAATTATAAAGTATTTCAGCCATCGTCTTCTGTCTCGACCTCACACTTTAGGGGGCATCCGCTACGAGTCAAAATACCTCCTCATCGGCTCGTAGGGGAAGACAAATATGGAAGAAGTAAAAAGACCTAAATTAAACCTATTTACTGCCAGGGATAACGCATATATAGAGAACGAACAAGAGCATTATAACGCGATCAAGAAATACATTGGTCGCGTTAGTGGCTAGGGAAACACTCGTTTACAATCGGAGGGACGCGTTACCCGTGTTTTAAGTTTGAATTGGGAAAAGAGCGCGGAGAAAGATTTGAGTCTCCGACTTTCCCTCACAAAGGAGTCGATGCACAAGGAAACGTGAAGCACCCGACTCATTATTGGTCATTGCCATAGAAGACCGAACTCCAGAGAGGCAAAAGCATGGAGATCAAGAAAACATCTAAGCCTTTTCCATTCCAAACTAGTGGAAAGAGAAGGGCAACAATGGCCTTCTCCCTCTCCTATAAGAAGGAGTTGAAGGCTCTTAATTGAAGGTCGAAGGATTGCTCAAAGTTCTTACATACTTGTGGAATAGAGAATAGTGTGACATCTGTGAAGGCCAAGAGTCAAAGAGGCTCCTTGAGAGTTTGTTGGCTTGGACTTCTTCACTTGATAGAGAAGAGAGATTGGGAGACTAAAGGAGAGGCTTGGTACAACAGATGGTTGTAATCCTCCTTCTTTCAAAATCAATAGAACTATGTTCATTTTGTCCATTCGATGCTTAATGTTATATTGTTGTTTCAATATTTGTTTAGTATGATATGAATGGCTCGGATGTATATAATCTAGATGTTTATTGTTGATTTAATTGATAGAATACTTGTTATATTAGAAGTTACGCGGGTGCTTTGACCGATTGCGGGTCTCGGATTTGGAGTCGGCGAAGAAGGACTCTTACTTTCTGCTCGAGCGTTCTCAAAGTTTCAAGACCGTCGAAAGAGGTAATTCTCTATTGTATTCCTTCAAGTTATTTCAAGCTAATATGAACATGCTCATGCCATCTTTGTGAACAGCATAGCTAATCTTACTGTACTCATCTCGGCACTTAGAAGACCCCGAGAGGGATATACGAAAACCAACCACCCAAACAGCTTTACCCTAAAGCAGTAAGAACTCGAGCAAGCCATCTTAGCTCGATGCAGTGAAGAAATCAACGATCGAAGATTTACTTGGACCGAAGAAATTGAACTAATTCCAAAAGAATCGCAAGTATCTCAGAGAAGACATCAATAAGAACAAAAGAAGAAGCAAGAAGAGAAAGACAACAAAGATTTAGAGAGCATATTGCCAGTAATGCGCATATATGGAGAAAACCTGGAGAAAGGCGCATACGAAGGCCGTATACGATGATAATCTTCATAGAGAACAAAGTAATATATCCGAAATACTGGTATTTGTAAATGCATGATCTGGAGATCATGGTCATTTTATACCTTGGGAGTCTGATGCAGGAGCATTAGCTCCGGAAAACAACTTGTATTTTATTTAAACTAGGGGATTTCATGTTTTGAAGAAATATTAAATTTCATGTAAATATTAATATTATTTTGAGTGATTAATTATATTTTTAATTAATTATTTGTGAAAATTTGTAAATGTTTCCAAACAACTGGAAACATGAGAGAAATTAGTTTCAAGATCATTTAGAATTAATGATGGAGCCTAAGTTGGAATTAGTTTCAAATTTTTAGGGATAAAAATCTATTTTTTAGGGATGGTGAGAGATTTGGGGATTTGTTGAGATTTTAAAGGGGTTGAACTCAAATTAGTACATTTTTAATTTGTATAAATTAGTAATCCTCAAAGGCAATTGAGAGGTTGAATAGAATCAAGAGGAGAAGGTGAGGCTTGGACAACCCAAACTTGTAAGCCTCCGGGCAATTGTAAGGCCGTTAATGTTGAATATCCGGCAAAGACCAGAGTTTGTAAGTGATTTCGGTTTGGTTATATGAAACTGTTTTTTTTCCCAAAGTTATATGTGTTGATCGATGGCTGTAATTGAGGTTTCAAGTGGAAGTACCCATATGTATTATTGATGTAATTATAGATTTAAAGTTGATTTTATAAATCTGAGTGAGATCAATTATCCTATGAGAAGGATGGAAATCGAACTTTCGATTCTATATGGTAATACCACGCTTAAATTTGAAAGGGAGACACTGAGTTCTTATTTCAAGATTTGTAGGCAAAAACTTTGTACATAAGTGGAAGAGTCAATGTTATTGATATCGGCATTTCAGTTGTTAATGGTAATGGTTTACAGATAGTGCAGTCGATTATGCATTTAAATCTGTGAACTAAATTCAATAGCAGTCGATTATGAAATTAAAGCCGTAATGTGATAGCGCAGTCAATTATGAATTTAAATCCGTGAACTGAATTCAATGTCAAATTGCGTCTATGGAAGACGTGAGAAAAGGCATAGGCTATTGTTATTAAACACTGGTTATTCTGAACTTAATTAAAAACGATTTCAATTGTTGGGTTTTAGTAGCAAGTGAAGGAGTTAAATGACCAGTGTGGGGAATTTTGTGACAGCATGGTGTGCAGAGAGATGTGGATGCATTGTAACAGTGGAATAGGTTGCTGAAGAACACTATGACAGTCATCGTTTCTTATAGTATGTTGGATCTGGAGTGAAGCATATCAAACTCTACACTGAAGGTCAAGGACGGAGTTACAAATGCTGTTGAATGAAATTTATTTGAAAATCAAGCGAAGAGTTGTATGTTCATGATTTAATTTCATCACAGAGATGATAAGGGCCGGTCATTCTATTGACTGAAAAATTGGAGCAATTTGAAGAAATGAAAAGTCATCGTGCAACACGATGAAAGCATGCTGAGCGAAATGGAAAATGCATCGAAAGGTTAATAACATGTTTCACGATTGAATTGTTTGAATTTTGAACATGTAAAAGCGAATATCAGGGCGCACACTGCATACAGGGGCGATATTTTGAGAAATCGCTGAGGATTCGATTGGTGAATCAATATCGAGTTTTATAGAATATGAATCACAGCGCATGGAAATTATGCAAGGATCAAAACCAGTACTATGAGTTGATAGGCCATGGTGTGTAATAAAGGTTGAATCACATTGCCAGTGATCGATTGGGAAGGTAAGTTAAGTTGCCGGGTTCAAGTTTTAAAATCTGGTTTGGGTTTGTTAAGATTGAATGGGTATAATTTGTGTGTGAGATGAAATGTTAATTGGTATTCAAATAAACCGTGGAGACAGTTGACAATGGAATGTATAATTCCATATGAATTGGGGTTTGATTAAACAATGATAAGTTGAGGTAAAAAAAACCCAAGGGCGCATTTTTTTTGTTGACTTTTGATTGTATCTGATATTAAAAGCCACATGAATGTTGGTGATTAAATGGAATGAGAGAATTGAGGTATTGGGTATGGTTTATGGAAGCATTCGAATATTGATTGATTGACAATTTGATGCTTTAGAAATGTTTACTGGGAAATGGTTGTATAAACCATAAACAGAAAGATAGCTTCCGCAATTGAAAAGTGTATGAAATTGCCCAGATTGGAGTCTTAATTGGGCAATGATTGTAATGCATTCTTATATGCATAGTTTCTTTGGGAAGATTCTAGGGTTTTCAGGCCCTGCCTGCATCATCTTAGAAGAAAGTAAAGTAACCATAGAGACTCTGAAAAAATAGCTTCAAGAAAAGGAGAAACATAATGAGAAATTAGAATGTGAAATAGTAAGTCTAAGAAAATAAATTGAGAAAGTAAAGACTTTGAATCTTAGATTTCTAAAGGATCTGAAACCTTAGATGATATTATCAAGATACAATGTTCTCCTCTTCTAAAGACAGGTCTTGGATATATCAGAGAATCTTCTCAGGGTTCAGCACCAAATTATCTAAAAGCAGCTACAGCCAGTACACAACATTCTGCCCCTCAGCAAGGGAATAAAGAATCTTTACAGATAAAGCATGATCATCTCAATTCAAAGAACACAAACAGGAGTACCTTTCAAAGAAACACCAATCAACAAGTAAATTCAGGTAGAAGATTTTATAATTGCAGAAATTTCTTCTTCAATGGACAATGTTTCTCATGTCACAATTTTGGTCATAAAGTTGTTCAATTTGTTGCATATAAAACCATCATGACAAGAGAAGCAAGAAAGCAAAGGATTAATATTGGAACAAAGAAGAATACTTATAACAACTTTTCTCCTCTTCAAAATGAAGTTGAATGTGCTTATTGCAATAAATTTGGCCATGAAGAAATTGAATGCAGGAGCAAATTCCAGCCAAAAGAGCATCTTCCTTCAAGCTCCAAAGTATGGAAAAAGAAGGAATTACAGGTTGAAAATTGTGGCATAGCTTTATTTGCAAAAGGAGAAGAAAATCAATGGTACATTGATAGTGTATGCTCAAAACACATGACAGGTGACAAAAACAAACTTCTTGCATATAGTGCTCTAGAAAAAGAAAAGAATGTTACATTTGGAAATGATACTCCTACTGTCATTAAGGGTAAAGGATCTGTTTTTCTAAAAGAAAAGGTGAAAGCTAATAATGTCATGTATGTGGATGGATTAAAGCATAACCTGTTAAGTGTAAGTCAAATGTGTGATCAAGGAACTGAAGTTGTCTTTAGTTCAAAAGAATGTATGGTACGTGATCTTGATACAGGTAAACCAATTATAAAAGGAAAGAGAACTCCAAGCAACCTGTATGCATTGAAGAACTGCAAAGAACAATGTTACTTGAGTAAATCTTCAGAAAACTGGCTATGGCATAGAAGGTTGGGGCATCTGAGCTTCTCTCAAATCAACAAATCAAGCAGACTTAAAGCTGTTCGTGATCTTCCCAAT
Source organism: Pinus albicaulis (assembly GCA_034641835.2). Classification (NCBI taxonomy): domain Eukaryota; kingdom Viridiplantae; phylum Streptophyta; class Pinopsida; order Pinales; family Pinaceae; genus Pinus; species Pinus albicaulis. Next base: position 1,232,764,270 of record CM076577.1, read on the forward strand.
ATTACTCTACCTAAAAATATCATATGAAAATCTTGCCAATTCGGTAAGCAAACCAGAGTACAATTTAATGCCAAGGAAGGATCATCAAGTAAGCCTCTTGAACTCATTCATACTGACATATGTGGACCTGTGAGGAAAAAGTCACCACGTGGTGAACAATACTATATCTTATTCATTGATGATTTCTCTAGAATGTGTTGGATTGGGTTGATTAAACACAAAGATGAAGCATTTGAGAAATTTCAGATCTTCAAAGCACTGGTTGAAAATGAATTAGATCTAAAAATCAAGTGTCTTAGATCCGATCGAGGAGGAGAATATACATCAAATGAATTCCTTGAATTTTGTGAACAACATGGCATAAAAAGACAGTTTTCTGTAGCTGTCACTCCACAACAAAATGGTGTTGCATAAAGAATGAATAGAACAGTTCAACAAATGCCTAGAGCTATGCTTGATGATTTCGGAACACCTGACACATTTTGGGGAGAAGCAACACATACAGTAGTAAACATTCTCAACAAGGCACACGTTCGTGTAAATAGTGATAAAACTCCATATGAACTCTGGTATGGTAATCCTCCCACTGTAAAGCATTTTAGAATTTTTGGAAGAAAATGATTTATCAAAAATAATGATGAAAAACTTGGCAAGTTTGAACCCAGAGCAGATGAAGGAATACTTCTTGGTTACTCCTCTAGGAGTAGAGCATATAAATGTTACAATAAAATAATTCGGAAGATTGTTGAATGTATTGATGTTGTTATTGATGAGTCTCATGCAGCTCCAAAAGAAGAAAAATAAATAGGAATGATATAGACAGTGAACCCAATGAAGAACTCGAGGATGATTTATCTGAAAAAGCTCCATCCAGATATGTTCAAAAGAATCATCCAGAATCTCAAATTTTGGGAGAAAAGGGATCAGGTGTACAAACAAGAAGGACTCTCGTGGGATCTTCTAGCAATTTGGCATTTATTTCCACTATTGAACCACACAATGTCGGTCAAGCTAGCGAAGATGAATGTTGGATTCAAGCCATGAATGAAGAGCTTGATCAAATTGAAAAGAATCACACTTGGGAATTAGTACCAAGACCTCATGACAAAAATGTCACTGGAACCAAATGGATATTAAAAAACAAGTTAAATGAGAATGGGGAGTTTATAAGAAATAAAGCTAGACTTGTCTGCAAGGGGTATGCTCAACAAGAAGGTATAGACTTTGAAGAAACAGTTGAATCAGAGAGGCTAGACATGCAGCCATAAGAATGTTTCTGCTTTTTCAAGCTTAACAACTCTGTGCTTTATCAATTTTTGTGTTAAATCTCGCTTTTCTCAATGGTGATCTAGAAGAAGAAGTTTATATAGAACAACCAAGGATTCATTTTGGGAAATTATGAATCTTGTCGGTAGACTTAAAAAGGCTCTATATGGTCTCAAACAAGCTCCAAGGGCATGGTACTATCATCTTGACAAATATCTTCATCAACAAGGATTTTCAAAGGGGTCAACTGATAGCAACTTATACAAAAAAACTAAAAATGATAAACTATTGATTGTGGTTGTATATGTTGATGATATCAATTTTGGAAGTAATGAAGAATATATGAGTCAGAAATTTGCTTCTGATATGTAGCAAGAATTTGAAATGTCTTTACTTGGGGAACTAACATTCTTTCTTAGCTTACAAGTGCAGAAAACAACATATGGCATATTCTTATCACAAGAAAAATATCTTAAGAAAATCTTGAAGAAGTATGGCATGGAAGATTGCAAACCTGTAAGCACACCAATGATAACCAGATGTAATCTCAGTTCTAATGATGATTCCCCTACGGTGAATCAACCAAAATACAGATCTATGATAGGAAGTCTACTACCTCAGAAATTGAACTAGGACATGTGCATGTTGTTGTGTTGTGGGGTAGTTAAATAAGATTGAAAAAGAGTCCTATTGGGAAAATAAATAATATTCAAATATCTGCAAGGAACTCAAGGCTTTGGACTGCTGGTATCCAAAGGATAGTCTTATAAACGCCCATTTGATGTGATTGGGCTGGAAATGTTGATGGGAAAAGCACTGGTGGTGGTGCTTTTGCATTCCTATATGTGAATGCAGTTGTGTCTTGGTTCGGGAAAATGACTCTATTTTGTATCTACGGTAGAAGCGAATATGTGGAGGCTATGACATCATGTTGCACTCAACTTCTTTGGATGATGCAGACTTTACAAGACATTCAAATCAAATGTTCACCTCCCATATCCATTATGTGTGATAATACAAGTGCCATCAGTATCTCAAAGAATCTTGTTATGCATTCCAAGAACAAGCACATTCCTATCAAGTATCACTTCTTACGTGAACAAGTGCTTGAAAAAAAGGTGAAATTGAAGTATGTTCCCTCCAAAGAACAAGTTGCTGATATATTTACTAAACCTCTTCCCAGGGAAGCATACGAATATCTTAGACAAAAGCTAGGAGTTGTCTCTACCGTTCAGAAGATCATATCTGCTTAAATTTAGAAGATTAAATTGGATACAATCTTTGTTGATGTATTCAGGATGCCGACTAGAGGGCATTGGTCATATGGAACATGGTTTTCGTTACGAAGGGTATTGATCGACCTTTTACCATTGATGTCGAGGGGAGAAAAAAAAAGAGAAGTTCTATAAGACAAGCAGAGGCAAGTATTTCCATCAATACTGAAGAAATTTTGGAAATATTGCTCGTGACATCGAGACTTGGCAAGGAGCATCTAACTTGATAACTGAAAAGCAGTAAACGTGAAATAAAGTGCATAGTGAGAGAATAATTGTCCGGAGACGAAAGGAGTAGAAAAACCATGTTAGAAAAGAATAACGTAGATATTATAATGTTGACAGCCATTCATGTGTATGTGTATGTGCATCTGATGATAGATGTATTGATAAGTAAGAAACCTGAGGGGATTAATGATGATGCTACGTATATACATTGAGGAACCTTGATGTTAAGCAGGTCGTCGGTGTCAAGGTGGTAGACAGTGGAGTTATATATTCGTTGAATATATGATATGAACAAAGTTATGGTTTTAAGCTCCACATGGAAGGATCTACGCTATTAGTAAGGAGCTGACTGGCTTTCATGGAGAAAGGAACAAGGAGTGAGAGCAAATCAGTTATAACGCAGAAGAACTAAAACAGAGTATTTGGAATTGAACTCTCGATGGAAAACGGACTAACCCTTTGGAATCATGAATGGAACCTGGATGGAAATAGGTAGAACATAACAAAAGGAAGCGTGACAGAACCCTATGTGGAAGAGCGGAACCATGACCGAGTGAATAGTGAGCGGGCTGAGGATTCATGCTTCTCTGTTTGGCTGTGTGTGCTTCCTGGTGCAGGTGGCATTCCTGAAACATTGACTGCAGCAGAGGAGGAAGCCCAAAACATATGAGCATCACTCGCACAGTGTGCTCGACCCAAAGAGAAGAAAATGATATGTATTGAAACTGTCGATGGTGTCTGGAAGAGTTCATGGCGTGTTCACTGCTTAAAATGTGTGGTTACCCAGTCTGACATATGTGATTATATCTTGTCTGTGTAACATCAATATGGATATCAGCAGGATCTCTGAGCATTGAGAAGGTAATTGCCCCTATAATCCAGGGTGAAATGATGGTCATTTTGTGATGGTGCCCAGTTACTTTAAAACCCCCCCATATTCTGGGTTCGGCCGTCCAGGATTTATATTGTGGTCAAACAAAAAGATATTTAAAATCCATTTGATAAAAGCGTTGGTTATGAATATAAAGTTCTATTATATATTTAATTACCAAAGGTTGTGAATAATATTTATTTATCAAATTCCACGAATTTGATAAATAAAATTCCAATAAAAGAAAGAAAACCATCAGTGGCACGTTAATGTTTCTTATCCTTGGCTATAGTATTATTTGGCGGAGATAAATATTACCTTTGGGATGATTCGTGCATGAAAGAACAAAGATTGGAATTTCAATTTGGATTGGTTCAACTTTTAATATGAATACCATTAGCGGTTGAGTGGTTTTCTACTCATGGTATTGATAAAGGCTAAACTATATAAGGAGAAGAGGATTATACTACAGAGTGTGCAGATTGAGGGGTTGTTAATGAATAGAAATTCTTAAGAGATATCTGCATGATTGAACTCTGTCTCTGATGAATCTGAATCTATGATGCACCTATGGATATGATCTCTAGATCTAGAAATGATGAATCTCTATGAAGATCTGAAAATTAAGTCATGAAGATCTGACGCAAATCTGATGAAGAAATTAAGAGAAAGTTGGTAGAGCTGAGGGTTGAAGCCTTCAGTGCGAAAGTGAAAGCTTTCCACAAAACTGGTGTTAAATCAGGGAGTTGGAGCTCCCTTCCAGTGGTGACTGGAAAACGAGAGAAAGTGGTAGCCTTCTATAGGTGGGTGCCTGCGTGCTGGTATAAGTCTGCGCCAGCATAAAATTGTAAGAAGTTTTCTTTATAATAAATATTGAAGACTGAGATAACAGAAGCAGTGGTTTTCTCCCAAATTGGGTTTCCACCTTAAATAGTGGTGTTCATATGTGTTGCTTATGTTTTATGGTTTGTTCTGTTATTTCTGTTCATGCTTACTGCTTAACATCTGATGAATGAATGATGCAATGATCTAAGTAAAGACATAATAAGATCTCTGAACATACAAGTTGGATTCAGTAAAGTAGCATATGGTATTAAAAAAGAAAATTTAAAATTTCTCAGTCAGCTCTAAATACTGATTCACCCCCCCTCTCGGTATTTATTCCAACATTCTCCTGATAATAGGAGTTACATGGGCCTTCCTCCTCTTGAAACCCTCTAGAGGTCTCTTTACATCTCTCCTTTTTCATCTTCTTAACCTCCTTGGAGAGACTCTTCATAGATCTGAAAAGTGATGAGACAAAGATCGTTCCTTCCATCATTTTAGATCCCTTCTTTCCCTCTTCTTCTTCTTATAGCATATTGGCTGAAAATTCACAGGCTGAGCCAACATTATGCTCCGGTACCACTCTAATATTCCCAAATGGGAAAATCATCAATACATGCATAGAAAATGAATTTTTCAGAAATATATGCAATATTAACTTATAACAGCCCATATATCCATTGGTTTACTCATTAAAGGACCCAAATCCAAAAGGAGATTAGAAACAAATCATGATAGATAAGTTAAACAAGCCTCCCACATCCAGAATAGCCTAATAACAATACAACCCCAAAACTACTACAACATAGAAATACTGTAGCAAGTGAAAGTGCAGTATAATGAGGGTTTATACTCAGAAATTACATAGACAAATATATCTTCTCATATATTAATCAATAATGCTCAAAAACTGAGATCTAGTCTCCTTTATACAAATCCAAGAGAACCCGGGAAGGGTTTCTGGAAATACACCCAAATACAAATGGTGATCTACAGCCCTAGGACTAAAGAGTCACTGAAAAATAAAGCACAAGAAGATAAAAGGTTGAAATAAATAGATCTGATGCAAATCTTCTCAAAGGTCTCCTCCAATGAAAGGATGAACCCTTCAATCACAGGAAAACACTCCAAAAGAGCCACAAGATCCCTCACTGAAGCTGCCCTCCAAAATAACGCAATTCCTAGCTAAAAATGCATTTTAGATGATGGTTTTAAGTTGGCCTGATGCCAAAGATCTGAAATGTGCACAAGAATCCTCCAAAATGATCTCCCAAGAGAAGGAATCCTTCCTCCTATGAAAAAATAGCTCAGAAAGTGGGTTTTTCAACCCACCACTGCAACACCCTGCAACACAGCACAATATTCTGCAGAAACTGCATTGTAGCTGAAGACTGAAGCTTGGACAGAATGTTGGATATGTGGAATGATAGATCAAGACTCTCCCAAGAGGCCTCTCAAGGAAAGAGATGGAATTCCTAAACAGGAATACCTAGTGCTAAACAACACCAGCAATCTTCGCTAAACAACTGAAGAAAGAAAAAATCTAAACAGACATATCAAAATATAATTAATAAGCTAACCTCATATGGATTCCATCCTCTTCCTTATAAAAAATTTGAGCCTTCTCACCTTGGGTCCCACTCATTAGGGTTTCCACCATCTCACAATAAATCTCCCTCCAAAACTATGTTGTCCCATCATTAGTGCCACTCCTCCATAACAACACTGTTTGATTTGGTAAAAGTTGACCTCTTCAACCTCCTCCAGCCCCCTTTTACACCTACGGGTCTTAAATCCATATTTTATTTAACTATCTAAGCTAATCCACATTCATATTGGCTGTCTCAATTGATAGTTCACTCCCTCCATTCCATCTTTGTTGACTCGGTCAAACTTGACCTTGTCTTCATGCATTAGCCATTGTTCACACATGAGGGTGTTCTATCCAGCTATGAATATGATCCCTTTTCCCATTAAGAGGGATTTTATTGCTGCTAAAATGATTTATGGGCATCCTTACCCATTTATTCATCTAACCATAGATTAAGAGCAAAATTAATATTCCTATTAGTTGCATGCTAGGTTAGGAATATTACAGTTACAGGGCTTCCAGAGAATTTTTCCAACCAAGGCTTCTAGGAACTAATAACTCAACCCACAAATAAAGGAACATGACAACCAACCAAAAACAAACAATGAAAATGAATGCACAACACCATGGTTGTCCAGGAAATGGAAAGGCTAGGAAAATCCACTGTCAATCCAGGAAAACCTCCATGCCAATGACATATCATAACCGAGAAACCATATGCATACACCATGCATTCCAAAACTAGTGAGTAAAACATACATGAAATTCAGTACTTGCAATCAAAACCAATTGTACTTGCTAATCCCAATGTCCTCTTGTGATTTCCTACTCTTTATTTGCCTTCTTTCTCCAAAACTCCAAGTATGCCACACTCTACAAGAGTGCTCCAAGAAAACTCTAAGTATCCAAGAGTGAGAGAGAGAGAGAGAGAATAATGAGAGCTCCAAAATTTGATTGAACAAAAGCCTCGAATTGATCCTTAAAATCTTTTTTATTAATGAGGCCTCTATTTTCTTCATTTTCCATTATTTTCCTTCATTTTCCTTCTCACATTCAACCTGTGACCTTTCACTTCAATTTTATCATATTTTCCATTATTTTCATAAATAATAGCCAATAAATGCCACTTTACCTTTCCAAAGCCTTAGCCAATGCCTTTGCCAATTTCCATGGCCATAATAAACCATATGAAAACCCACAATAGGATGTTTTCCCCAATGTTTAGCTTGGAATACGCATCCCATGACTTTGGTTATTATTTTTCCTTTATTAATTTTTGATACATGGAATTTATACTAGGGTTGTTACAGAACCCTCCCCCTTAGCTGAACATCTTCCTCAATGTTCAATGACACCTACAACCAACACAACTATTGTAAGCAAAACATACTGCCCATGGAGCTTTATAACTTAGATTGTTGTAGTATTTACAATGATAAACATGTTGAGAAGAAAGCCATCACGACAACATAAGATCATAATGACATGACAAAAATACTTCTTATTGGAGCTTTATAACATAACTCGTGCCGGTATTTACATCCATACACATATGTACATATAACAAAACATCATACCAACTTATACCAAAACATTCGCTCAACCAACGAATAAGGAAGGATACATGGCTTGCATCTGATCTTCCATCTCCAATGTAGCTTCATCGGGCCCAAAGTGCTTCCATTGAAATTTAACCTGCTCGATACCCGAGCATCAATGTCTCTCTTTGCAAAATGCACTGATTTCAGGTGAAATTCCCCTTCTGGCTCCACCTCCAATTCAGGCCAGTCAATCACATGATCAACATCGTTAACATATTTCTTAAGAAGTGACACATGGAAAACATCATATAATTTCATTGTCAGAGGAAGTGCAAGTCGATAGGCTACTGGCCCAATCCTCTCAAGAATCCTGAAAGGACCACAAAACCAAGGTGCTAGCGTGGCACGTGATCCAATTTGCAAGGAGATCTTCGATTTGATGCACAAGTATACCTGTTCCCCAACCTAAAACTTCTTAAAACACTTGTTCTGATATTCATAACTCAGCTTCCTACGTTGTGCTATTTTTCATATTCTTCTTGATTACCTACATTTACTATTCTATCTATGCTAACACATGTGGTTAAATCAATACCCTATTAATCGTATCACTCCAACTGAGGGATAATTGCAATTTTTTCCATACAATGCCTCAAATGGTCTCATCCTTAAGGATTCCTGATACCCATTGTTGTAAGCGAATGCTACCAGTGGAGGATACTCTTCCCACATCCACTGCTAATGCATCACATACATCCTCAACATGTACTCCAATTATATTGTCGACCCCCTTTGTATGTTTGTCTGTCTGTAGATGATAAGTTGCACTGAAGGCCAACTCTATGCCCAAACCCGCAAACAAATCCTTCAAAAACTTGGAAGTGAACATCACATCCTTGTCTAACACAATATTTTGTGGAACACCATGTGTTGTATAGGTAAATCCCCTCTACAGACAGAGGCGATCACTCTAGCCCTAGGGTGGGTCTAGCAACAAGGGAACATGCTAATCCTTTGGACTCCTAGTTTATGAATGAAAATGAGTTGGGATGGATGACCTACCTTTGTTCCAACGCTCTTGTCATAGCTTGTGGCAGCGATCTCCTGATATTCATCTTCATATGTCGCGGTCCTTCAACGGTAATATCCATGTACCTACACAAGGATCAGAGAACGATGACAACATACAAAAACATACTTGCATTCATAACTATTTGATTGGTCAAGGAGAATCAAACGTATTGCATATGATTAAACATATCAAACGGAAAACGAGAACCAAAAAACCAGTCATGTATTAATAATTAGAGAGAATAATTTTACAACCAAATGAGCCTTGACGTTACAACCTCCTTCGATGGGTCCAGTCAAATGCATTTCGAGCATTCGTCAGGGATTGGACTTGGCGAAGCAATGGGTCTAAACTCTCTCTCGACAATGGATTCCTCTCTGATTTACTCTCACACCAGCTATAGTAAGGACTATTCAGCTAGCTACAATTATGTGAGAAGTATGTATTTATAGGAGAGGAGGATGTAATATTCCAAAAATTTAGCCTTCAGCTAAATGGAATATTATAGTTTGTTTTATCACTAGGTAGGTGAATAAGTGGGTGGGGAGGCCCATAAATCTCCTTAGCAGCAATAAAAACACTTCAGGTGTGAAAGGAGGCCTTCTAAGCAGCTAAATAAAGCACCTCTAAGTGTGAACAGGGTTTGGGTCATGTTGATCTAGTCAACTTTGACCAAGTCAACAACATTGTTATGGAGGAGTGGAGATTAAATGAGGAATAACGCAGTTTTTGAGGGAGATTGATTTCATGAAAGAAATTAACTATTTGAGTGGGGCCAAGGGCAAGGAAGCTCATAATCTATATAAGGAAGAGGATGGCAGCAATATGGGGGTATGTTTTGGATTATTATTTTGTGTGTGGTCTATTTAGACTTCTTGCATTCTTCAGCTATTTAGTTGAGATTGTTGTGATGTTTAGCACCGGGTGTTCTCGAGTGGGAATCCCACCTCTTTCCTTGAGAGGCATATTGGGAGAGCATTTCATTCATTTCCACATTCAGGTTTTTAGGCCAAGCTATATCTTTCTTCATCAGCGTAGTTTCTGCAGGATATTGTGCTGTGTTGTAGGGTGTTTCAGTGGAGGGTTTAGAAACCCACTTTCTGAGCTAGTTTCTCATAGGAGGAAGGATTCCTCCTCTTGGGAGATCTGTTTGGAGAGCTCTTGGATGCATTTCATATATTTGTCACTAGGCCAACTACTTTCCATCATTTACAGCATTGTTCCAGCTAGGAATTGCATTATTTTGGAGGGCAGCTTCAGTGAGGGATCTTGTGGCTCCTTTGGAGTGTTTTATTGTGATTGAGGGGTTCAACCTTCCATTATAGGATACCTTTGAGGGGATATACATCATATCTACAATATTTATGCCTCCTACACTCATGTGCTTCAGTTTGCAGTGAATCTTCAGCCCTAGGGCTTTAGATCCCATCTTATACAGGGTGTATTTCTGAAAACCCTTTCCGGGTTCTTTGTAGGAGTTTGTGTAAATCCTAGATCTATATTTGTCATATCTTTTGAGGCATATAAAAACCCTACATATTTTGTACATTTATTTTCTATAGCAGTGTATTTATAACTGCGTTGTAGCTGTCTTCCGACATTTTGTATTGTAGCAGCAGTTCATATCCAGGAGTGCTTTCTTATGGGAGGCTTGTTTCCTCATTGTTTATGATTCATGCCTCACTATTTTGTGTGGATTTTCTGATTTAATACATGATTTTATGTCTCCATATTGGTATCCAATCTTAATGAGTTGATTTACACTGCTATTTCCAGTTTTATGTTCATATATTGCTGCTTCCCCAATTGGGAATACTACAGTGGTATCAAAGCATAATCTTGGCTCAGCCTGTGCATTCAGCCAATATGTCACCATAAGGAGAAGATTCTCTCAAATAAGAGGATATGTATAGAGAAAACAGAGACATGACTCCATTGATTGGAGGAAGGAAGGAAGCAAGAGAGGCTCTCAAAGCTTATTTTTCAAATTATGCAGAGCATTCATGGAGATATCAAGAAGATGAGAAGGGAGATGTGTAAGGAATATCCAAGGGAGTTTGAATTTAAAACAAACTCTAGATCTTCACATTATGAGGGTGAGCATGCAGCCACACGCCATGATTCACAGCGCAATATTATGCCCAGATTTACTATGAGAGAGAGGAAAAAAGAAGAAACGCCAAAGAGGGAGACTCTTAGTGATTATCTACAAGAATATGAATCTCAAACTAAGAGGTTCAAAAATCACATAAACTTCCAAGATTTTTGAAAGATCAAGGTGGAGAGGAGCAAGAAACATGATATGGGTATATTTTTCTATCTACTTTTGATGATTCACCTAAATGTTCAGCTAGAGCTTGGGTGGAGGAGCTAGACACCTATTTGCAGCAGCACCAAGTTTCAGAGAATGAAGCCATCAAAGTTGCAGCGCTGCATTTTGGAGGTAATGCCTATGCTTGGTGGATAGTTTAGTCCTTTTCTTTAAAAAATTCACATACATCTACTTATGCAAAGTTTACTAGGAGACTAGTGGAAAGGTTTGATGGAAAACATTCTGAAACATCTTTGATGGAGCTAAACAAACCAAAACAAACCAAACTTTTGCAAGGATTGAAGGGACCTATAAACTCAACTCCGCTTCAGAAAATTGTTGAAGAGGCTAACATCTTGCATAGAACCTTGCTAGAGGAAAGATTTCTATCTTATACTCCTGGAAAAGGGGACATGAAGATCCCTTTTTCAAAAGAGGATCCTCTTATTAAGAGGATGACTCCCATTCATGTTGAAGAGAAAGAAATGTTTGGGGGCAACAACGTTGTCGTATCTAGAGCATATCTAGCACCTCATGCAGAGGAGGATGGAGAAATTTCTCCAACAAGAGGAGTTCTTGTATCATTGCAAGCAGTTACAAAGGATCTCATATGTGGAGGAAAAGGCACAATCAATGAACAACATGATTGTGAAACCTTGCAGATGAAAAGAGAATGGAGGGAGGATGGCCAACATCACATGATAAGAAGCACACACCCCTATATATTTTAGAAGGTTGATGCATAGAAGAGGTAGACTGATTTGCACAGTGAGGGCAAGGAAAAAGTTATCCATCCATATGTGCAGTCTACTCTTGACATTGATGTCTCACTGCATGGAGGCATTCCACCAGGGAGGCCACCAGATCTAGAGCTGGTGAGAGACATCTTACCATTTGGTCTACCACTCTTAGATCCCAGAGGGGTGGATACTTTGGAGGGGCCTAGTACAGTGCAGAGAGTTTGGGGTAGACTCAAGGAGGAGGGAGACATTCTTCCATTTTCAGCAGTACCCACCCGCACTACATATTCTGCGATGACAGAAGATGCTGCAATGATGTAGGATGGCACCACCATGGTGCAAGGGAGTTGTTCCATGGATTTGGAGAAATAGAGGCTACTTCCTTTTAGGAAGGAATCCTCCATGTATTGGAGTAGATGGAGGCCACTCATGCTTACATTGGCCAAGATTAGGAGGTTCTTTTTGGATGGTAGCCTCTCATGGGAGGCCAATTTCCAAAGGCCACCACTTCTATTTGAGCATGAGCAGCTGCATGATGGGCATGGCAGCACTTTGGAGGATGAATTTGGCATGGGAGATTTCAAAGGAGAATACAGCAGCATGTGAGGAGCTTCACATTTCAAATCTTCAATGTTGTCTCTTAGGAGGGTTGATCCATATTGGAGGTCTTGACTTTTGGTAGAGTACTCCAAGGATCTTGGTGCTTGCATGATTCTTGATGACCTGGATGGAGATGACAGATACATGGTTGATAATGAGGTCATCTATTATTATGAAAAAGTCTTCTTGACTAGAGCTTTTGAGCTCAAGGAGAAGTTGTTACATGCAGCACATGTGGAATTTCTTTCCATGCACTTTCATGCATTTCATTCTTTGATGGAGGAGTTCACTTAGGAGGGCATCCAACAAGATGTACATCAGCATAAGGAAATTTTCATAGAACAGATGATGATGGAGAGGTTGTCACAACCACTTCCCTACTCATTGAGAGTGAGGGAGAACTTTCAGTTGAGCCATTTCAGCTCAATGACCAAGGTACATAGTAGATGATGTACACTTATGCATTATGATTTGTATTCCTTTAATTTTTGTGAGTAGCATATTGTACCAAGGAGGATATTTCCTTCTTGTATATTGTATTATGATGTGCTTGAGGCCATTTTCATCATTGATGTTGGCCGTTCTATTGGTGGGTTGTGGGAGATGCCACATGATTCTTGGTGTGCACCATTGGCACCACATTTTACATTTATGATCCTATCTTGTAGGATGATTGTGGAAGCAAACAAGTGGCTGAAAGGACACTTGTTATACTTTTTTTTGAGGCAGGCAGGGAATGCACTGTGCTAATTCCACTTATGGAACTATGATCCACCTCTCGGTTTTCATATGGCAACTTGTTTCTATTTGTTTTTTCTCCCATATATTGATGATGTTCTTATGTTTATGGGAAGCTTTGTTGGGAGGGTGTCGCAAGAGTTGAACGTACCCATTGGGAGTATGATTCTCCATAATTTATATATTGCATGTTTTATGAGAAACCATGGGCAAACCATGATTTCCACACTACATCTCTTGTCTTCATGTGGGAGGAGCCATTTGGAGAACTTGTGTTTTTGGGAGAGGCACTTCATGGATGCTTTGTTTGGTGGGGTGATTTGGGTCATTCTTGGAGGCCATAATATTTCAGCCCAAGATCAGCAGTAGTCCCATACATACCATAAATGGAGAGAGAAACCACTTGGGTGGAAAAATATAATCTCTCCATGCAGTCCCAATACATTGCATAAACCGGGGGTTGAGGATTTCTTTGATGAGCTACATAGAATGGCTCATTTCATTTGGATGATAGCATGGGTATGGGAGTCTCTCATTGGGAATGAGATCCCCTATGTTTTTCATGACTCCTACCTTGAGGAGGCCATTAGACAGCAAGAATTTTTCCACTCACACCTTCCACTTTCTCATGATGTGAGGCATTTGGTTTTGCATACTTGGGAGGAACTATTGGAGGGCAGATTTATTGCAGATTATGTTGAGCAGTGATGGGTACTATTGATGAGGAGGCCACAAGGGGAGGAAGGGATGAATTTTGCTCCACCTTTACAGTTTCTTGAGGACAGGCAACATTTTTGAGGGGAGGACTGTAATATTCCAAAAATTTAGCCTTCAGCTAAATGGAATATTATAGTTTGTTTTATCACTAGGTAGGTGAATAAGTGCATGGGGAGGCCCATAAATCTCCTTAGCAGCAATAAAAACACTTCAAGTGTGAAAGGAGGCCCTCCAAGTAGCTAAATAAAGCACCTATAAGTGTGAACATGGGTTGGGGCATGTTGATCCAATCAACTTTGACCAAGTCAACAACGCTGTTATGGAGGAGTGGAGATTAAATGAGGAATAACGCAGTTTTGGAGGGAGATTAATTTCATGAAGAAAATGACCTAATTGAGTGGGGCCAAGGGAAAGGAAGCTCATAATCTATATAAGGAAGAGGATGGCATCCATATGGGGGTATGTTTTGGATTATTATTTTGTATGTGTTCTGTTTAGACTTCTTGCATTCTTTAGCTGTTTAGTTGAGATTGTTGTGTTGTTTAGCATCGGGTGTTCCCGAGCAGGAATCCCACCTCTTTCGTTGAGAGGCCTCTTGGGAGAGCATTGCATTCATTTCCACATTCATTTTTTCAGGCCAAGCTACAACTTTCTTCATCAGAATAGTTTGTGTAGGATATTGTGCTATGTTGCAGGGTGTTGCAGTGTAGGGTTTAGAAACCCACTTTCTGAGCTAGTTTCTCATAAGAGGAAGGATTCCTCCTCTTGGGATATCAGTGTGGAGATATCTTGGACACATTTCAGATCTTTGGCACCAGGCCAACTATTTCCCATCATTTACAGCACTGTTCTAGCTGGGAATTGCATTATTTTGGAGGGCAGCTTCAGTGAGGGATCTTGTGGCTCCTTTGGAGTGTTTTCTTGTGATTGAGGGGTTCAGCCTTTCATTAGAGGATAAATTTGAGGGGATATACATAAGATATACAATATTTCAGCCTCCTACACTCATGTTCTTCAATTTGCGGTGAATCTTCAGCCCTAGGGCTTTAGATCCCATCTTATACGGGGTGTATTTCTGAAAACCCTTTCCAGGTTCTTTGTAGGAGTTTGTGTAAAGCCTAGATCTGTATTGGTCATATATTTTGTGGCATATAACAGCCCTACATATTTTGTACATTTCTTTGTTGTAGAATTGTATTTATAACTGCACTATAGCAGTCTTCTGGCAATTTGTATTGTAGCAGCAGTTCATATCCAGGAGTGATTGCTTATGGGAGGCTTGTTTCCTCATTGTTTATGATTCATGCCTCACTATTTTGTGTGGATTTGTTGATTTAATACATGATTTTATGTCTCCATATTGGTATCCAATGTTAATGCGTTGATTTACACTGTTATTTCCAGGTTTATGTTCATATATTGTTGCTTCCCCAATCGGGAATACTACAGAGGAGTTGGTTTGGGATCCCTCATAAGGTGGAAGGGAAGCCTTATCCTTTGGTGAGTTGCTAAAATGGAGGAAACAAGAAGCCAAAGGAAGGAATTCGACGTTATTCAATCAAAAAAACCATGATGACTCCGCTCACAAAGTAGTTAGGAATGGAAACTTCGCTTCTATTTTAAAAAACTTTCCAAAAACATCTCAATGTGGGCATTCAACTGAGACAGAGCACCAATGGGTGTGAGGCCCAGTGATAATTCCTCTATGGGCGCGAGGCCATAAATTCCTACCAGTGCCGACCCAAAATCATATTTTTTTGAGAGCCTGCTTTAGCAATGATCAATAGATGAAATTTTCTTCTCATGGCAAGGGATGCAATGACACTTTTTTCAAGGTATGACAATACACAGAAGTCACTGAAATGGTCCTCCAATTTTCGGGATGGGGATTGCAGGGGCGGTGACAAAATACTGTGTAGCAGATGCCCCCTAAAGCATGAGGTCTAAGAGAGAGGGAGGAGTGAAATGATTTACAAGAACATGTTCAAACCAAACACCGTCGTCGGAATACCTGCAAGTACAAGTATAACTGATATGTCTAATACATAAACATGTGGCATGGTCGCAACAATACATAAAAGAGTACATATAAAAATGATGTTCGAGGTATGGACATAGCCATACAACAAGAAGGATCAAGAAATATACTCAGGTATGGTCGCATCCATCCAATCAAAAGAGTCATGCATATAGTCATGATAAACCAAAATGTCTCGCAGCTTGGATTTTATCAGGCAAAACACAGGGTCTTGCGCTCCATCTTGACCCGAACAAGTACAAATTCAAGCATGTGAATAAGTGAGCTAAAGTCGAACATGCAAGAAAGTCACCTGATTACAAGCTGTTACACAACATTTTCTCACTGTCCCTGCAATCCCCATCTCACCCATTGGAGGCTTATTTCAATGATAAATAAGCAGTGTCATGCCTTGCAAAGACCATCATTGTGTCCCTTTACATGTAAGTAATATTCCTTCTGTTGACATTTCCCTGAGCAGAGACTCAAAAATCCTTGTTTTTGCATTGGCACAGGTATTCATTTATGCCCTCGTGCCAAATAGGATGATTAACACTGGGCCCCGTGCCAGCTGGCGCTCTGTCCCAGTTTTCCACCCTCACCAACCTGTTTATGGAATGTTTTTTAAAAATAGAGGTGGAGATTCCACTCCAACCACCTTGAGGATGAGTCATTGGGAGTGGTTGAACAGATAAACCACAGACTCCCTCCTTCAGGTTTATGGTTTCCACCTCTTATGGGAACTCCCTAAAGGATAGGCCTCCCTCCCACCTTTATAGGGATCCTAACCTCCTCCTTTTCCTCTATAAAAGAAGATATCTCTCTTAGTACAAGCTAGCTGAACTTGGAGAATTAGACATATTATAGTTGAATTAATAGAGAAGATATAATATGAAGGATTTACGTTGAGGAAGCTTGAGTCCATGACTTCTGAGAGAGCTTGAGTCCATGCCTTCATCCCGTCCAAATTCCCTAACGAGCATCTAATATGCGCTTCGCTTGAACCCCGCTGGAGGAGACTGTGACGTCAAAGCATTGGTTGTAACTCTTCCTTCTATTCATCTATATACATGACTACTGTTTGGTTCCACTTTTGTGTTATGATGTTCATTTGATGCATTATGTTTAGCCCTCTTTGACTGGCTAATAGTTATGAGTGAAAATAGTATGTCGTATGTTGTTCTTGTTCTTGTTATATGTGCAGGTATCTGAGCGTAACGACAAATGGATTGTGATTTTCCAAGGCTGGAGCGAGAGGCCACTACTCTTTCAGCAACGACAACAATGTTAGATTCTAGGTAGGTCAATCTACCGTGTCCTTTGTTCATTCATTAACTAGGAAGCAACACTTTAGCATGTCCCTTTGTTTCTAGACCCACTCTAGGGGTAGAGGGATCGTCTCTATCTGCAGAGAGGATTTACCTGCTTAATAAATTGGCAACCCGACTAGGGATCAGTGCGAGTTTCTCATTTCATCCTATTGGGTCAGTTTCAATTATTGATTTAGTTACCTATATTTTTCTAGTTTTCTTGCTTGGTTTACATCCTCTGTTTAGCTCTAGAGTGTCAAGATTGACCTCTGCTCATTAGGTTTTGGTTTTTCCTCTTTTTCCCATAGTTATCTGGCTTGGCGCGGTTTTTCTCTGAATAGTCGTGCAGATTGGCACAGGTTTCTGTTTTTTCAATCGCGCCAACCACTGTATGGCACGGATTACAGCCTTATAGTTGCACTGACCTCTGTAGGAATTGGTTTGACCCCCTTGATGAGTCTTTTGGTCAATTGTGCTTGCTTCTAGGTGTTTTTTGATGTGTAATTATGCCTTTGGGATTTTTTCGACTGCCGTCAACTTGTTTTTCTCAGTCGTTTGTCCATCTTCTTATCAGTGTGAATTTAGGCCTTAGGGTTTCTAGGTGTCCTAGTGCACTGAGCCTTCTGTTTGGAAATCAAGTCGGTTTGATTGTTGTCTGTCTCATTCTGAATTGATTGCACTTAGTTTTCTTGATCTTTTTGAGTAATTTCTTTGGTTGCAGAGTCATTCCTTTTTTTATTGATTTTTTGCCTAATTGCTCCAAGCATAGATTACATTGCTTGTTTTGGATCATTTTGAAAACTTTTTCTTAGTTCGAAAGATTGCAGCATTAGTTTGAGTGCTTTATTGTGTTTGTTTTGAGTTTTATTGAATCATTCAATTTCGATTCTTACAAAACACTTAAGCTAGTGCTTGTTTTCGTTTTTCATGTAATTAGTGCATCATGTGCCTCTTTTCATTGAAAATTAAAAAAAAAAAAACATATTTTGCATTCTTTCTTCGCATCGAAAGTGAAATACTCTTTTGCATAACTAGTATCTGATTATCTAGGAAAGAGTTGCATTTTCGTTTGATTCAGTTAGATGAATTAGTGGATTTCTTCACATAAGTTTCATTGATTGATTTTGTTTGAAAGATCTCTAACCTTCTCATAACTAGCATTCATTGAATCAGAAATGATGTTCATTTGCATATAGTTTGCATTTAGGAATTTTGAGATCCAAAATCGATAGGACCTTAAAACTAAAACATAATCCAAGATCAACTTTAAAATTTATTTAATTAACCTAAGGAAGCATTGAAACCTAACGAAATATTTTTAGTGGTCTAGGCTAGAGACGTGTTCTGGCGTCTTAAAAACTAGTAGCTATCGTTCGCCATCTGGCTTTAGACAGCGTTAGTATGGACTTGTGATCCCCGTACCGTCGAGTATATAAAGGGAGACCCCTCTAGGTTGCAATCCTTTTATACATAGGAAGCTGAGTCTGCTGCCTTTTAACCGTGATACACCGGACATAGAATTTTGGGAGACTACTTGCACATACGTCAAGTCCTTGGTCATTTCTGTTTCATTTGATCACCAGTGTATATGGCAGTTCACGGGAACCTGGTATACCCTCTTGCTTAGTATTCCAGAGTAGTAATTTTGATATTTTCATGACTCTTTAAAAAGAGAAGAGATCGTCGAGCACTTGTCCTTTCATGCTCGTTTAAAACTGAAAGCGACTACAGTCATCTATGGCCTGTTTCTCGACTCTTTAAAAATGAAACAGCAAAATTTGGTTTCAATGTCATAAAATTAATCACCTACGATCACACGCCCGTTAAAGTTTTATTGCTTGGCTTGTTGTTTTCCTTGGTTTTGATCTTGGAGTCCTTGATTGGTTCTCTTTTTTCCTTTCTGTGTTGATATACAGTCACGGTGGCGGAACCACCAGTTTCGTCGTCTTCACTGCCTCCTAGTGGTAGTTCTTTCTCGGAAATTTATTTTGAAACTCCTAAATCTTCTAGGTCTTCCGAGTTCTCGCAGCCTATTCTCCCGTCTATATTGCCTCTTGCTACTTGATCTGCTCCTGAAGAGCCAATTGAGTTCAATTGGCCTCCTTCTGGTGCTTGGTCTGGTTTTGGTGAAGAAGGAGATTTTCCTCCTCTTACATTGGGCTTGTCATTTTTTGTTGCTTTTGTACCTCCTAGTCCCCGTAGTCTTTTCGAAGATCTTATGGCGGAGTCAGACATGGACTCATCTAGTCCTGTTGGTAGTGAAGGGATACCTGTTTCTACAGGAGAATATCAGCTTTTTCCGGAAGATGTCCCTCATGTCTCTACTCAGTCTTCTCCACCATCAGTGTCACTTCCGCTTGGATATAGGTCCTTGAGTTAGATTATGTCTGGTGTTGCCTCCATTGCGCAATCCAGTACAATAACTCCTTCTCAGATTTCGGTCCTACCTTCGTTAGGGCTATCACCTTCGACCCTTGGTTCATCAGTTACTGTTACGTCTGTTCCAGTTCAATCAACGGTCTGTGTGGATTCATCCACAACGATTGTTACGCATCAGTCGTCAAGATCTTTTCACACTCGCAGGTCTATTTCTAGTGCCGCAGAGGCCTTGCCTACTTCTAGTACAGTTTCTACTACTCTTGTGATTCCTGTTGGTCTTACTTTTGAACAATATATGTTGGTTGTTCAGAAACAGAGTTCTCAGGGTTCTCAACCACTCCAAGCTCCTAGAGATCCTCAATTCCATCACTATGATGTTGTTCGTAATCCCGTATATGTATATCCACACCATTATGATGTGTATGGTCATCCGGTCTATTTGCCTCCTTTTGATCCTTATCAGGCTATTTATGATCCTTATCAAACTGTTACTCATTTGGGACCTACCTTTCCCATGCAACCTTGTGGCTTACAATGACAAGCCTCTCAGGGACAACCTTTACCTCAGCAGGGCCCTGCTTCTGGTCCACAGGGACAACCTTCGATCCCACAAGGAAAAACCTCTAGTCTGTTTGGTCAACCTCATAATAAACCAGGGCTGTCTCACGCTCTTGGGGTGTTGTAGCTCCTACAACACCCTCCAAAAATACAAAAAATAATAACACACACTTCAAAAATTTTGGAGCCCCTTTGAAACTAAAGAAGAAAAAAGCCAAGTAAAGTTTTTAAGAGCAAGTCGCTAAGTCGCGGATCCATGATTTGCGACCCATGCGACCTATGCGACTCTGCGACCCTAAGGTCGCCAGGTCGCCAGGTCGCAAGAGTCGGAAGTTAGGCAATTTGCGACCTTGCGACCCAGCGACCTTAAGGTCGCAAGGTCGCAAGGTCGCAAAATGAAGTATTAGGGGAATTAGCGACTCAGCGACCTTGCGACCCAGCGACCTTAAGGTCGCAAACTACCAACTTGCGACCTCATTTATTGCTCGCACGTGCGACTCCTTTTTATAAGGGCAGATCGCTAGGTCGCATTTGTAACTCACGGCGAAAATCGTGGAATTGCTCTGATAGGTCGGCTGGCGCGTTTTCTTCCGGGTAAGTTGCCATTTCCTCCCTGTGTTTCCTTTCCCAACATTTCTTGCTAAAATCTAGCCACCCCATGGTCTTAATTACTTGCTGGTGAGCAGATAGGGTTTCCGGTTGAGTTTTATTCTTGTTTTGGTTCCCATAAACCTCCGAGTCACCCGTGTCTTGCCCACTTCCTCATGGATGTGCCTTATTTCCAGTTTAGACACTTTCCAGCCACGTATGTTTCCCGTTAGAGAGACATTATCCGCGAAACCGTGCACGCTCGAACCCCCCCGGCAGGCTCAAGTGCGACCTGCGACCCAGCGACCCGGTCGCAAAGTCGCAAGGTCGCACGACCCCTTGTTAGCGACTCTGCGACTCTGCGACCTAGTCGCAAGGTCGCGAGGTCGCATGTGAGTTCTTTTGTAGATCAGTGATCCTGCGACCCCCAGAGAACAGTTAATTAAACTCTGCATGTGTAGACTTTATTTAGCCGTTATCATCATGTCTTTCTCATCCTGGGATTCTTTCTTGAATGCAA